>JBBPTL010000435.1:0-12868 GCA_038094095.1 Boletus putidus
TGGATGGAGTTCCATGATGTCGTAAGACTGCTTCCACTTTGTAGTGTATTAGGTCAGGTGGTGGTGAGGGGAAATTCGGGCCATGTTTGGAGTTCTCCTTGTATGGAGATAGAAGAGAAGCATGGAATGTGTTATGGATTCTCCACGTTCTGGGGAGATATAGTTGATAGGTAATGGGGGATTGTTACGGTTATGGCCCCTGACCCCTAACAGACTTAGTTGTTTTCTTTCTTTCTTCTTTATCTTATCTTATCACAACAGTATCGACTACTAATCACTCTAGATTCTTGCCTTGCTTGTCCCTCATGGATGCAGGCTCCCTTTCATTTCTTATTTGCACCTCATGGACGCCTCATTACTTATTTCATTTCTCTTAGGTGCCTCACTTCTTGAGCACCCATCACACTCCTTTTTCATATGCTGCCACTACATCATGTTTACCGTATGTTTTCCTCATGTTTTGCCTTATGTTCTCCACTCGTATTTAATCTCCACGCCTCATGCGCATCACATGTTTTCCCTATTTACCATAATATGTACTGTTACGGATATTTCTTTTTCTTCACTTCACTACAACTGGGACTTAGTCTTCGGACTACAGCTGCATGGGGGATAACCCCTATGTATCATTATGCTTACCTCATTTTACATTACATCAGCATTCCCTTCAACATTCTCTAGAACATTCCATTGCTATGATCCAGACTTCTCGTGGGTAGTGCCGCTCGTCCTTATTTGTCCACCTGGTCCGTGTACCATACACAGCTGCATGGTCTGTGCACCATTCCCAACCCTATATAAAGGGTCATATTCTGTACCTGTATTCCATAGCTAGTTCTACGCACTTCGTGCTAGCAATCTAGTCTCTCCCAGATCTCTAGTGTGTGCACTTAGAGTCTGAGTTTCTCTACACTTCATCAGTGTCTTCTGGCTACACTTGAGTGCCAGCTCTCAGACTAGGTTTCTTGCGCATCAGTGTAACATGTACATACAGTAGAATAGTATATAAACCCCAAGTACTAGGCTGGACGTCCTCCAGTCTAGTTCACTTGGGTCTTTCCCTTGAAGCCCTTGCTTGACTCCCATTCTCCCTTCTCTATCATCCTCCCTAGTTGCTCAGTGGCCTGTAGACCCTTAGTAGGTTTTAAGGTTGTTTCACTTGAACTAGACTCTTATTACTCTACACCCCACTTTTACCACAGGACACTTTCTAGCTCGACGCAGCAAGTGCGACCTTGTGCAAGGATCAAGCCCACGCTTATGTAAAAGCTAGTGCCGATCACCTTCCACTGATCCCTTCTCCCATTTCTCACTAACGATCAGGAATGTACTGACGTAACCGAGGACATAAGAGAAATCCAGAGTCAGGGACACTCTGAGACTGAGGGAGTGAATAGCCCCACACCAATACTTTCAAGATTGCCATTGCCATCTCCGGCAATGCGATTTTTAGATTACTTAGAGCGGGATTTCAATCCGTTAGAGCTTTGGCTTGCGCAGCAAGAACTGCCGCATCTTGCTCCAGATCAGAGCAGAACCATTGCTTACGCGTTGAGATTGGGAGGCCCAGACACCTTCAGCAACTTAGTGGACTTTATGGAGTCTATCCCCTCGTTGAACAAGGAAGATCAAGAGGTAGATCCCAACGACGCAACACTGGGGCCCGATACCTACATCAACCCCAATCCCCAACCCGCCACCGTACCTTTCAGTTCGGAACGCGACAGCGCATCACCAGAACACCTCGCTAAAGTAGAAGAAGGTCCCATTGTATTGAGGATCCCAAAGAGGGAGCGAGAAGAAACTCCGGACTTAGTAGCTGTGGAGATTAGACCAGTACAGAGAAGGCTGGCTAAGAAATTATGTACCATCAGGAGATTACGTGGTGGTGAAGAGAACCCCGACCACATTTATACGTCGAAAATCTTATGCCCTCAAAAGCATAAAAATTACAAATACTAGATCCACCCAATTTAGTATCTTTTTACCACAATGTCACAAGCCTTGATTGACGCGATTGGGGACCACTGCATGTCCTCAGGGGACAAAGTAAATGTGGTGTTACAAGAATTTCAAATGTTTATGGGGGAAATTGCGGGGCTAAGAACACAGCTTTGCATAAAAGAAGTTGAGATTCAGAATCTCACAACAGAAGTAACCACGCTGCAAGCGGCAGGTGCTGGTACATTAGGAGGTGGAAGTGGGCCTACGCCTGGCCGCTCCACAAAAATAGAAATTTTCCACGACCCAGGTGATTATGACGGGTCAAAAGCCAAGTTTGAAGAATGGTGGGCTAAGATGGCCACATGGTTGGAGGTCAATAGGGCCACATACCCGCTGGCTCATATGAGGCAGTCATATCCATCCTCTCCCGCCTCAAAGGAGCAAAGGCTGGTCCTTTCACACAAGTCAACTTGGCCAAGGGCCGCGCTTACACTTGGGCACAATTAGTGAACGATGTTGAAGGTCTTTTCCAGACCACCAACCAAAAAGACTGGGTGCGAGATCAGTTGACTCACTATGCCCAAGGAAACCAAAGTGTTGACGATTTCATTGTCAAATGGATGAGCCTGCAGGAACAGGCTAAAGTTGATGGATCACACGGAGTGGCACTCCTTGAAGCCAACACCAAGAAGGGCATTATCGCCCAAATCATAAAAGAAGGCAAAAGGAAGGATGTCATCCATTCCTATCTTGCTGAGATCCACAGGGTTGGATCAGCACAAGAGTCCCTTGATTTCATCATCGGACGAACCGCCCAAAGGGGCCAAGGTTCCCACAGTCATAAGGACCCTGACACTATGGACATCGGCGTGGTCAACCATGGATGCTTCAATTGCGGTGGAGACCATATGGTCTGCGATTGTAAGAAACCAAAAGTCTCCTGCCCGGATTGCAAATTCCTGGGTGGGAACCACAAAAAAGAGTGTAAGCGCAACACTCGCAAAGCCTGCAGCACCTCACAAGAAGAGCCTGCTGCAACGTCCTGGGATGACACAAAAAGCACCAAGAAGTCTGATGCCAAGGGCAAAGGATGTGATGTGGGGGCTGCCATACGCGGTATGACCTTTGAAGAAGCACGCGCGTTCTTCCGTGATGTTGAAGACACAGAGAACAAAAAGTCGGGAAAAGCCTGAGCCTGAAAGGGGTATGCTCCCTGGAGGGCAGAAATAGATTTTCTTTACTCACGGTTGATGACCTCACGGAAGTCGACCATTCTTCATATAATTTGCCGTCAGAGGGGTCCCCAAAAGAGCTCAGCTGGGACGTTAAACCGGTGCTTAATTCCTCTACAAAAAAAAAAAATATAGAAGACAATCTCCCTGATGACATCTTTGTGCAAAGCGTATGCACTGATCGGGAAATACTGATGACCATCCAAGTGGCTCCTGCTAGTCAGAGCCGAAACTTTACGAAAACCGAAGTGTTGCTAGATAGTGGCACAAACGCAATCTTTATTGATCATGTGTGGGCTGAGAAGACTAAGCTCCCACTTAAACTATTACAAAATCCTATTCCCATGTTCAACGTGAACGGAACTAAGAATTCTGCTGGTAATATTACGCATGCTGCAGAAGTAATTGTCGAGTACCAGGGTCACTGTGAATGAGTTCTCGCTGAAGTTACTGACCTTGGGAAGAATCAATTCATCCTAGGATACTCTTGGCTAAAGCACCATAACCCTGACATTGATTGGATCAAGGGTGACGTAAAACTTACGCACTGTCCCATGCATTGCCAAGCGCTGCAGGACAAGTCTGGATTTGTCCGAATCCTCGAAAAGGAAGAAGAAGATAATGCTTATATTGCACATGCTATACTCCAGTCTCTTGACGAGCCAACTAAAACTGAGAAAACCCCTGAGGAACTTGTTCCAAAGGAATACCACGAGTATCTAAAGGTATTCTCTAAAGAAGAATCAGAGTGTATGCCGGTCTGCAAGCCATGGGACCATGCGATTGATATGAAGGACACGTTTAAGCCCAAGAAAGGTCATATCATACCCCTCTCCTCCACTGAACAGGAAGAAGTTTCCACGTTCATAGATGACCAAATGAAAAAGGGTTACATTCATCCCTCCAAATCGCCACAGACGTCTCCAATATTCTTCGTGCCTAAGAAAGATGGCCGAAAGAGAATGGTACAGGATTACCAATACCTAAACGAACACACAGTTCGAAATAATTATCCACTGCCCTTGATTGCGCAGTTGGTCGATAAACTCAAAGGAGCAAAGCTCTTTACGAAAATGGATCTCAGATGGGGATACAATAACATTCGTATCAAGGATGGTGACGAATGGAAAGCCGCATTTGTATGTTTCAGGGGTGCTTACAAACCCCTTGTTATGTACTTCAGCTTATGCAATTTCCCAGCCACGTTCCAAGTGATGATGAACAAGATCTTCGCAGATATGGATGATGTGGTGGTTGTCTACATCGACGACCTAATGATATTCACAAAAACAGATGACCCCATAGAACACAACAGGATCGTGAAAGAAGTCTTAAAACAGCTAGAGGAGAACGATCTCTTCGTTAAGCCATAAAAATGTGTTTTCCACACCACTGAAGTCAAATTCCTCAGCATGATTGTGGGAAAAGACGGAATTAAAATGGATCAAACAAAGGTCCAGGCAATCTTAGAATGGCCAGCCCCAAGGAACATTAAGGGTGTTAGGAGCTTTTTAGGTCTCACCAATTTTTACCGAAGGTTTATTAAGGATTACACGAAAGTTGCACATCCCCTTAATGATCTATTGAAGAAAGATCAAACCTTCGAATGGCTTGAAGCTCAGCAGGTTGCGTTTGACACGCTTAAGCACTGCTTTACCACCGCCCCTGTCCTGGCATTCCTGGATGACGATTGCCAATTCCGCCTAGAAACCGATGCCTCGGATTTCACAACAGGTGCTGTACTATCTATAGAAAAAGAATCTAAGTGGCACCCCATTGCGTATATGTCGCACAGTATGTCTCCACAAGAATGGAACTACCCCATCGCAGATAAGGAGATGCTGAGCATCATCCGTGCCTTGGAGTTGTGGTGGCACTATTTCGAAGGAGCTAGGCAATTTGAGGTCTGGAACGACCATGCCAATTTACAATACTTTATGAAAGCACAGGATCTTAACCGACGCCAAGCTAGATGGCAGCAGTTCCTGACACGGTTCAATTACGTCTTTGTTTATAAGCCTGGTGCTACCAATACGAAAGCCGATGCCCTATTGCGCCATGAGGATCACACAGTAGGCATCAAAAATGACAATAAAGCGGTCTTGATGATCCCGCCAGAACGGATAAGAACCCAGAAAGTTGTAATCCGCGATGAAGGCGATAAACTCCTAAAACTCATAAAACAACACACTGCGTTGCTTAAAGAAAGTGACGTACATGATCTTAGATTGAAACACAGTGCATACCTTGCTGACGGTGTATTCATTAAAGATAACAAGCTTTATGTCGAAACGGTAGACTTCTATTAGCATTTCTTATCCTAATTTACCGTTTATAGATATGACATCACTATGACATCATATCTAGTGTGTTTATCATGACATCACACTTATCACATTACAGTTATCTTTACTCTTATGGTAATTATGTACAAATACATACAAATACATAAAGTAGTATATAAGGTTGATCTTATCTACATCAATCTTTAGTTCCTTCTCTCACACAGTTTGAACTACAAGCACATCGCTTGACTCAGTCTCTCTACATTTGACTACTACAACAGTGAGTTATTTCCACTGTTCTATATTGAGCACCTCCCTTCATTGTCCTCAGCTGTGCAATAGAAACATACAGTTTCTATAGGTTATGAGCCCCGCTTAGACAGAATAACCAGCTCAAAAGAACATCTGTAATCACAATGTTCCCTACCTTGCGCGTTGGTGTAGCAGAGCTCCTGGTCTTTATCCAGATGCTGCTTATCATCTTTTTATTCTCAGCAGCAGAAGATGGTTCTATCACATACCTTCTCAATGTTGCCCTAATTCTACTAGGTGTAACATTTGTTTACATTGTGAACTACCTTTCTTCTGACAACGATGTTGATTTCGCCTAGAGAAACAGAAGGACTAATTGCACCTTACATATCAGGACCGGTTCAACAACTGATATCCCTGAACAGGTTCGTCCTACTTCCAGACCAATCCATCGTACTGCGCCTGGCCCACGTCGAAGAGAAGCACCTCCTGCTCCTTCCTCTTCCATATTAAGACATGTCAGATCTGTCTCTTCCCTTAGGGACTTGCACAGATGCCACTCGCATACTCCCGCTCCTCGTATCCGTATCCATACTCCATCTCCACCTCCTCCTTATCGCCGATCCCAATCTCATCCTCCGCACTACTCCCCTGGTCCTCCACCAAATACTCCATCTCCTTCGGACCAAGAGTTTTTGCTTATCGACGAGATCCATCCTCCACTAGTCGATTTATCATCTTCTTGCAATGTCGTTCAATCAATCCTGGGCGCATCTTCACACCAATCAGGAGGAGAACCTCCCAATAGAGGCCATCTCCTAGTTCCAGATGTACGAGTCTCCAACTCTGAGCCTGCAGTTGGTGCACCCAGACACACCTTGTCCTCTATCTCCACCATTTATTCCACCTCCACCTCCCTTAATGTCCGACGTCCCCTACCCTTATCAAACCCCATACTGGTTCGTGGATCCGAACGTAGAAGCCCATCCCCAGGTCCTTTTAGCCGCTCCAGTTCCCCAGTACCCAATACACTTTGTGTTGATGGTGGAACAGGAGAACCCAGAAGAAGGCTTAACATTCCCACCAACGTTCCCAATGCCAGTCGTTTGGATCAAGGCAGAACCAGAAGAAGAAACCATGTTCAACGATGAGAACGCCATTCCCTGGGGGGGACAGGAACCAGATCATCATCTCATTCACACTCCCCAGCTGGTTCCCAATAATGTCTACGATAATGACAGAGTTATGGAATCAGAACAACAAACAAGCAGGCATGCCTTCGAAATACGACTTCGTGCTGCTGATGGCATTTGTCTTCCTTCTGGTCAACATTACATTCGGACTTATGCTTACGAATTCGAAACCCTTAGATTGATATTTGAAAATGGCGGATACCCCATTCCCACCGAAACATATGACAAAGCTCCCCAAATCTCTATGCACTTCCATGGCTACGAAATCTTTCGTAGGGACTTATACTCTAGCTTTGCAGTCTTTTCAGATCGCCTTGCTACTGCCATGGATGACTCTTCCCCTTATCAAGATTGTTTTACTCTTTGGGAAATGAAACTTGCTTCTGCAGAGATTGGTTGGATAGACCAAGCCCCATATCCTGCACTTCATGGTTACATGCGACGCACTCGAACTTATCCAGATTCCAACCTTCTGGAGCAAGAAGCTGGTGAATTCCACACTACAGCTCGCCTGGATTACGGACCTGCTTTCTGGAGAGTTGCTATGGAGTTTCCTCCTCTAGAGGAAAATATGTGGGATGTTCCCACTCGTCAATACTGGAATGAGGTATAGGACAGGATTTGGAGGGAGAAATACTACAAACTTCATCCTGAAATTCGTCGACTTCAACTTACGATGATTGCAGATAATTTCTTTTCGACTATAGCCCACAATGAGCTAGACTTACAACAAGCACACAATACGCTGCTTAGAAACAGCAATATCGCTCTTACTCGGGAAAATGGGATCCTTTTCAACCACGTTCATGAATACTCTCTCCGACTTCTCACTCTCCAACGAGATCTCCGAGAAAGCCACGAACAGCTACATCAAGTCCATGAAATCGCTGGACACATTCATGAAAGAATCAGGAATTTACCAACTATGGTTCAAGGAGACAGAGGTGGAGAACCTCCTTCTAACCATCAGTGATTGGCCTCACCTGGTACTTCTAATGGATAATGTAGACCTTGCGGGAATACCCCTTCACCCAATGTGGCCATTGCCACTAATCTTCGGCAGTCGACACGTCGGAGAAATAGAGCTGCAAGGAGGGGGGAAACTCCCAGAAACTTCAAATAGATACTTTTGTTTCATTCATTTGTATGGTTCTCCTATTTCCTTCAGTGAGTTGATTATGCCTTATGGACGAATCACTAATACATTGTGTATATCTCACTCTGACAAGTATGTCAACTTTCCTGGTGGTCGGATCTGCAATACTCATTATTTTGCTGATCTATACTACAAGAAGTTTGAAGCACTTTGTGTGCCTTCTCAACCACAAGGAAAGAGAGGTATTAACAATGTACAAGGAATAGGAACCAAACGAAGTTCTGAGGAGGAGATATCACTGAAACAACCCATAAACCCGTGAGGGTTCATAGGCCACACCCAAACCATAGAGAGTAAGAGAATGAGAAATGATGCCGCAGCGTAGACCCAAAGGTCCGAGCAGGTCAAGCAGAGTTGTGTCATTGATGTGGATGCGAGAAGCGTCAGCTGCCTTGGCAACGTAAGGGGCAGCGTCATCAGCCGTCACCCAAAGGTAGCAACTTCAGCTGATAAGATAAGCGAGTGGAAGGATGAGCGTTCGTGTCAAATGGCTTAAGGGGTAAAAACCAAGTGAACTAGACTGGAGGATATCCAGCCTAGCACTTGGGGTTTATATACTAAACTACTGTGTATACATGTTTGGGTACATAGGAGGACATGTGATGCGCATGAGGCGCAGAGATTAAATACGAGTGGAAAACATAAGGCAAGACATGAGGGAAACATACGGTAAACATGCGTAAAACATGATGCAGTGGCAGCATATGAAAAAGGAGTGTGATGGGTGCTCAAGAGGTGAGGCACCTAAGAGAGATGAAATAAGTAAGGCGTCCATGAGGCACAAATAAGAAATGAAAGGGAGCCTGCGTCCATGAGGGACAAGCAAGGCGATGATCTAGAGTGATCAGTAGTCAATACTGTCATGATAAGATAAGATAAGAAAAAGCGAAAAGAAAAGACAAGTCCATTAGGGGTCAGGGGCTGTAACCGTAACAATCACCATCATGGGTCATGGATTTTATACATGGATACACGAGAAATTCTTTTCTTTCTTTTCCTCAATCATTCCTACTAGATGACGCTGATGATGATTCTCTCTTTGAACAGTTTCTATAAACCATGGCTATCCCCACCGTATCAGACTTCAAACTCAATGCCCACATTCAATCTCACATGGTGATCCTCATCAGTGCAGAAAATTACATACAATGGGCACAAAACATTCAAAATGCAATCCATATCATCGGAACCTGGAGAATCCTGGACGGATCTTCCACTCATGATACAGTTGCTGTAGCAGCTGATCAAGCCAAGTGGATATCTTATGACCTCAAGACAGTTGGTCTTCTAGGTCTCTATATCGCTCAAAACCTCCAACATCTCATATCCTATGATTATGTTCCTGCTGCTGCAGGTGCTCCTACCCACATCTCCCTTGCAAAAACCCTCTGGGATGAACTTTCAGCAAGATACTCCACTACTGGAGTGACAGGTCAATTTTACCTATTCAAGATGGCTATGAACACCAGAGTCCACAACAACAAAATTGTGGAAGGTATAAATGACATAAATGAACTATTCCACAGGATCCAGGCTTCAGGCCTCCACCTGCCGGAACAATTCAGAGCCATGTGGCTCCTCGCTAAACTCCCATGAGAATTTGAGCAAGTGGTTTCCACTATTGCTCATACAACTTCTATGGCCAACTTCACGCCATCAAATATCGTTCCTAAAATTATGAACAAATTACAACTCCGGGCTGGAACTGGACGAGCTCCTATGTCCTCTCACCAACTTGCCAAAACTAGTGCAAATCGCACTAACGTTATATGTCACGGTCCACCAAACAATGGTCAGGCTTCCTGGGACCAACAAAGGAACCCTGGTAATAACCAAAACCAGGGTAGAGGCCAAGGAAAACCCTACCAAAACAATAGGCAGCAACAGAACGCTCCTGCACAAGGTGGTGGACAACCGCAACAAGGTCAAAGGCAACAAGGCTCCAATCAACGAGGTAAAACTCGTTGAGGAGGAGGAGGTAGAGGAAAAGGAAAAGCTCGAGCGCATTAAGTAATGGCTGATGAAGATGGGTTCGCCCATATAGTGGAACTCGGTGATGGTCCTTTAAAGTTTCCATCATTAGATGATGACGCAATGTCTATGACAGGAGAAGCAGGATGGGGTGATAAAGAAATCGATAACCCCATGGGATCTATAGCTGGAGTTAATCTCCCATCCACCTCTAATATCGCTTCAAGCAGTTCCTTTCGGAACAGGCACTGTTCCCTCTAAATCTTCGAGGAACGGTGCTACATGCGAGAAGAAGCACAAAGGAAAGGGGAAAGCAGTGCAAAACCTTCCCCATGAGGGGATCGTACCAAAGAAAGCCGTAGAATCATTCTATGGTAACAATGCACGCAACACAGATGGTAGCTGGAAATCAGGCTATGATTCTCACGGTCTTAGTGCCTGGGATGGAGAGTATGTCCCAGATGCACAAGACTATGATGACATGTACAACAATGACTACGAATGCGACTATGCTTTTGATTATGTGTTGCGGGATTCCATAGTGTGTGGTGCAGAAATGCACACCACTTCAAGGGAGAACATCCTCATGTCTGCCTGGATGATTGACAGTGGTTGCACTGATCATGTCACTCCACATCTAGAGGATTTTTTGTTTTTAGGGGAAAATGAACAAACTGCCTCCACAGCAAATGGCAGTGTAATGAAGATGATTGGCCCAGGTCATATGGTATGTACCCAGGATAGTATGAAACCTATGACTCTGTTAGGTGTATGGTATGCACCTGAGGCATCTCATCGCCTTCTGTCAGTCACACAATTGACTCAACATGGATGGAAATGTGTCATAACAAATGGCATGACCAAGATCTGGGATTCCAGAGGATCTTTGGTAATACAGGCATCTGCCTTATTACTGAATAATTCATTGCATTGGTTTCAGACGAAGTTTTCTACTCCAATTGCAGGGATTAATACCTTACAGGATGAACAGTCATATTCATTATGGCATCAGCGTTTTGGACATACTTCAAAGAATGTCTTACAACATGCCCATCAAAACATAAAGGGCATACCCCTTTTAGTTGAACCAAAGGCTGAACCACCTTGTCGTGTGTGCGCTCTTGGCAAGATGCATGAGCGACCTTTTGGTCCATCCTCCAAACGCTCTTCTAGGGTTCTTGGATTAGTGCATTCTGACCTTGTCGAATTCCCCACTCAATCCAGGACACAGAAGAAGTATCTCCTTACCTTTATTGATGATCATTCTGCATTTGCCATTGTGCACTGCATACGCCTCAAATCTGAGGTTGCAGATTTATTTATTGAGCTGGTGACTTGGGCAGAATGCCAGACTGGCTCTGCTCTCCTTGCTGTCCGCTCAGATTGAGGAGGGGAATTCATTTCCGCTAAGCTTCAGTCATTCTTCGCAGACAAAGGAATAGAACACCAGACTAGCGTACCTCACACTCCACAACAAAATGGACGTGCTGAACGCTTTAATTGTACACTGCTTGAAAAGGCAGAGGTAATGCAACACATGGCCTGTCTACCAAAAGTTTTCTGGCAAGATGCAGTTGAAACTGCTCTACATGTGTATAATTGTCAACCAATGCATAGACACAACTGGAAAACTCCAATTGAGCTATTCAAGGGAGATAAACCTGATGTCTCATACTTCAGGGTATTTGGAACTCGGGCTTATGTGTTCATTAAAAAGGAACTTCGAGATAACAAGCTGTCTCCAAAATCGGAACCAATGGTATTCATCAGGTATGAAATAGAAACCAAAGGTTACCGCTTCTGGTCACAAACTCGAAGACATGTCGTCATAGAATCAGTCACCACCTTTGATGAAACAGACTTTCCAAACTGTCCCAGAGATCAAGCAGATAAACCAGCCCCTATTCTACCTTCCATTCCAGAAAATTCTGAGGAAGAAGAAGACCGTACATCAACTAATGACCAACCTTCAAGTAAACCACAAAGGTTACAGGCAGACATGCCACCTACTGAACACATAGATGTTCATCTTGAAGGACAAGGCCAACAGAGGCAAAATCAACCACAATCTCCTATATTTCCACAGATCCCTGGTGGACCACAATGACCATCGCAGTCTCCTTCATCATCAGAACCTTCATCCCCAGGTTGGAAACCTCATGAAAGATCTTCTTTGCCTCTCTTTAATGACTCACCTGAACCAGAAGTTAATATTCCATCATCGCCTACTGCATTCTCTCCACCTAAACCAGGTGTCAAGAGATCTCAGCCAGATACAGGTCATCGATCTGAAATAATAGATCATCACCAACACAAAAGGCAGATGATTCCCTCTGAAAATCTAGATCCACCTCCAATCAAACCTTCTCAATTCCTACCACCACAAAGAATCTATCCAGAACCTTTGGTAGAGTTTAGAGCTCGTCCTCATCAGGATTACTGTACACGAGACCAACGTGCTCGTGGTAAACAAAGTGATGTCTATGATGAGTTTGATCGTGAATTTAGAGAAAGGGGATTATCAATTCCAAGTTTAACAAATCCAGATTTTCTTCAGACTTGACAGACAAGGGTTCAGATCCCTCGCATTATACCAGATAGTGCTTATGGTGATTGAACACCAGTCGAAATAGAGAGAGAAATACAAAGAGATCTTGATCCTATTTAGGAGGAGTCAAGTACTCCTAACATTCCACAACCTACTAATGAAGAGGATGACCTAGGTCAGATGTATAGCGCCAAATGGATTAAAAGTCTACTTGCTGCTGCTACAGCTGATGGCATCCCACAAACTTATAAACAGGTGATGAAACTTCCTACCGATGAAAGGAAGAA
>JBBPTL010000438.1:0-12789 GCA_038094095.1 Boletus putidus
TGTTGAGCCTGGTGTTGTCGTGGTACGCCTTGATTAAGGCGTGGATGGTGGAGTCGGTGTCTACTAGGGCGTCTATGGAGGTGGCGAGGCGGCTGTCAGAGAGGATGAGCCCCATAAGGTCAAGGCTGGGTTCATCGGCAGGGAGATGGGTACGGTGAGCGAGAGGGGGAGCGACAAAGTTTCTAGTGTTTGAGCGGGTGAGAACGCGGGGGCGGAGGATTGGACGAGCCATGACACCAGGAGTATGCAGTGCGAATATGTTTATGGGAGAAGTTGGACTTGGGAGGGAAGACCTTTGGTTGAACCTTTTTATGATCCTCCAAGACGTCTTTGGCGCTTCCTAAGTTCCGTTTGGGTTCCCAGGAGTTGTCAGACGTGGGATATCCTTTCCATTTAATCAGGAATTCTCGTCTGGACAGAGTTCCGCGATGTCGTAAGACGGCTTCCACTTTGTAATGTTCCTCGCCTTGTATTAGGTCAGGCGGTGGTAGAGGGAAGTTCGGACCGTGTTCGGAATTCTCCTTGTACGGGGATAGAAGGGAGGCATGGAACGTGTTGTGGATTCTCCATGTTCTAGGGAGGCGGAGTCTATAGGTGATCGGGGATAGGACATCTGAGATAGTGAAAGGTCCTTCTCGTTTGAGTGCAAATTTGGGGTTTTCAACGTTCCGTTGGAGGTTGCGGGCTTCTAGCCACACCTTGTCTCCTTTCTGGAATGGTGTAAAAGGTTTTTTTGAGCAGGCTTTCATGACCTGTCTGGCCAGTTCATGGGATGCGAGGGCTTCATTGCAGGCGGAGGAGAGGACTCTGAGGCATTCTTCTACTGCAGGGACGTTGGATTCGGAGATGACCGTAGGAAGGGGACGGGGTTCATATCCCATCATGAGATAGAACGGGGATTGGTTTGTTACAGAATGAGGGCAGTGATTGTGTGCGAATTCTGCATGGAAGATCATTTCGGCCCATGTAGAAGGGTTATTCCTGCAGAAGATCCGGAGGTAGGTTTCAACTTCTTGGTTGACTCATTCGGTTTCGCCGTCAGTCTGTGGGTGGTATGCGGTGGAAAGGGATAGGTTGTAGCCAAGGAGTTTGGCCAGTTGTCTAGCGAAGGCTGAGGCGAACTGGGGGCCTTGGTCAGAGATGATCTTTTTGTAAAGTCCGAATCTGGTGTAGACCTTTTTGAAAAAGAGAAGGGCGATGCCTTCTGAGTCGATGGTTTGCTTAGTGGGGCAAAGAATTACCCCCTTAGTAAGCCCATGGTCGACCACGACCAATAGCATGTCAAAGCCCCCGGAGAGGGGGAGATCGGTGATCAGGTCACAGGAGATCTGTTGGAATGGCCGGGAGGCCGAGGAGGGAATCGGAAGAAGCAGAGGTGTCGTGGGGTGAGTGTTGGCCTTGGCCTGCTGGCATAAGGCACAACCTCGACGTATTTTCGTACAAATGTCGCCAATCCGGGCCACCAAAACTCCGCAGCAACAAGTTGGCGGGTTTTCAAATATCCGGGGTGACCAGCAGTCGGGTGATCATGGTGCCATTGTACAACAGCGCAGCAGAGGTCGGAGTTATCAGGGATGTAGACATGGCCTTGGTAGGTCAGGACGCCCGCATCATGTTGCCAGTCGGAGAGTCTAGACCGGAATCGGGCAGGAAGATCTTCCATACCCTGTAAAGAGGACAATACGAGAGGATCGGTTGAGGAGGATTGGGAAATCTTATCCCGGAGGGTGGTGTCAATGAGGTTGATGAATAGGTCATCAGGGAGGAGGGTGACGTTGGTATTGTCGTCGTTGTCAGCAGGGACGAGATCCGGCTGTCGGGAGAGGGCATTAGGAGCTGCCAAGTCTTTCCCAGGAACGTGGGAGATCTGGAGGTCGAAGTCGGTGATATCAAGTAGCCAACGGGCTTGGTGTTGATTGAGATTCTGGGGTTGTTGGAAATAGGTGAGGTTCTTGTGGTCCGTAAAGACCTGTACGGGAAATGGGGATCCGTGGAGATAGTGTCGCCACATTTTCAGGGCGCGGATAACCGCGAGGAGTTCTCTGTTGTAAATATCATAATTTCTTTCGGCTGAGCCGAAGGTCTGGGAGATGTACCCGCAAGGGTGCCATTCGCCATTAGAATCCGTCTGGAGGAGGACTCCTCCAGTTGCGTATTTCAAGGCGTCGGTGGTGATGGCAAATGGTTGGGCGAGGTCGGGCATGCGGAGTACAGGTTGGGAGAGGAAGGCTTCCTTGAGAGCGGAGAACGCTTCCTGGCAGCGTGGGGACCATTCCCAGGGCATGTTCTTTTTTGTTAGGTCAAGGAGGGGTCATGCGACATTGGAGTATGAGGGGATGAACCGGTGATAGAAGTTGGCGAAGCCAAGGAATGAACGGACTTCCTTGACCTTCGTGGGAATGGGCCAGTCGGCAATTCCCTTCAGCTTTACGGGGTCCATAGCGATTTCGCCAGGTTTTATTACCATTCCCAGATATTCAACTTCATTGACTGCGAACTTGCACTTTTCTAATTTTAGACATAAGTCGAGTTCTTTCATATGTTGGAGAACACGGCGGGTATGTTCTTCGTGGGTCTTCTCATTGGGGGAGAAGATAAGGAGGTCATCCATGTAAATTATGAGCCATCCTTCGGCTATAAGGTCGCGGAATGAGTCATTCATGAACTGTTGAAATGTTGGGGGGGAATTGGTCAGTCCAAAGAACATGACATTAGGTTCAAAGAGTCCTTTGTGGGTGATGAAGGCAGCTTTCCATTGGTCGCCTTCTTTGATTCTGACATTGTTGTATCCCCATCTGACGTTGAACTTGGTGAAGACCTTTGCGTCTTTCAGTTTGTCGACGAGGTCGGAGATAAGGGGAAGGGGGTATGTGTCTCGGATGGTATGTTTGTTGACATAGTGATAGTCTTGGCAAGGGCGAAGTCCTCCATCTTTCTTTTTGACGAAGAAGAAGGGGGATGCTTGGGGGGATTTCGAGGGTCTAATCTTGCCAGTTCAAAGATTTTCGTCGAGGAAGTCTTCGGTTGCTTGTTTTTCATTGGGGGAAAGGGGATAAACTTTTCCAACCTTTGGAACGAAGGAGTCGTTTAAATGGATGGCGTGGTCATATGGTCTGGATGGAGGAACATGGTCGGTGGCTTCCTTTTCAAAGATGGAAGCGAATTCTGCGTAGGTGGGGGGGAGTATGGGTTTCGGTTTCATCCTTTTGGCCTCTTGGGCCAGTTTGGTGGACCTGGTAATCCTGGTGATTCGTTTGCCAGTATACGTATTTGGAAAATAGCGGGTGGCGGACTTCATGATTCGTCCAACATGGTAGTGGGCGACTGCTCGCTCCATATATTCATCTTCCTCTTCGTATTCAAGGTAGTCGAAAAGTCTGGCTTGCTGGACTTGGCTTAGGTTGACGTGATGGGGGATTCGGGCCTTTTTCTTGGTGGTTTTTGAGGCGTAGCTGGCTTGTCCAGCGGCATGGGTAAAATAGAGGTCGAGGGATTTATCTAGCTTTTCGTCGATCTCGACAGTTTTCTTTCTCCAGTCAATTTTCAGGTTGGTGGCTTTCAGCCACGGATGTCCTAGAATAATGTTCTCGCATCTGAGGTGGAGAACATGGAGGAAAACTTTCTGCGTGATGGTACTGATTTTAATAAAGAGGGAGGTAGAGAATTTAATGTCTCCTCCTTTGTTCAGGGAGTGGTCAGCGTTTCGAGCTTTGATCGGGGAGGGGAGTCGTTCGGTGGGTAGTTTGTGTCTCTGGACAAAGTTCCAGTCTATGCATGATATTTCTGCGCCGCTATCGATGAGGGCGGCAGTTTCAACGACTTTCAGGGTGCTGTTCGGGACGATGACCTGCAACGGGAGTTTGATAGAAGCAGATTTGGATTCGTCTACAAATACGGGAGCACATGTTACAAATGATGAGGAGGAGACTTGCATTGAAGAAGTTCCTCCAATTAAAAATCCCTCTTGTTTTTGACATAGAGGCGGGAGATGAAAGCTTCATCGTCTTCATCGTCCGAGTCCTCTACTTCTTCTAACCTGGGGAGGTTTTCATCGTCGCCTTTGGTCACCTCTCTGACCTTCTTTTCGCGACTTCCTCCGTTTTGTTGGGCCTGGTCGTGGTTGGGGCAGTCCTTGATAAGTCCTGGCTTGCTACATTTAAAGCAGAGGCCTTTACGTCGGTGTTCTTCCTTTTGGGACGGGGATAATTTGATGGCGTCTACGTCCATAGCGTTGGGGTCCTTGTCTTCCTTCCTGCTCAAGGAAGGGGTGGTGTCATAGTAATGATTGGGGCGGTACGAGGTTTTCTTCCGCTTGTCCTTGTCATGGTGGTGGGCCGTGATGGTGTTGGCTTTCTTCTTTTGGCGGGAGAAGAGGAGCGCCTTCTCGTACCATTTGTCAATGACCGTAGGTACTTTGTCCATGGTGTAGATTCGCCCAGAGAGAGCGGGGGAGAGTCCTGCCGAAAAGTATTCAATGAGGATTGTGTCGTTGGTGGTCCCACTGAGTGCGGCATTCTTTCTAAAGTCGGCTAGGTATCCAGCCAAGTCATTTTCCATGTGTAGAGTCCAGAGGTTGGACAGCGCTTCTCCTTTCGAGTCGGAGTTCTTAAATGCTTTGTTGAAGCTGGTAATAAAATCTTTCATCATCCCAAAGGACAGAGGGGATGCCGTGAGGCAGTTTTGTCGATATGTGGTGGCCCAAGAGAGGGCCGATCCTTTCTTCATATGGGACAACGCGAAGGCAACCTTCTTGTTGTTGTTATCGTATACGTCGTTGTTGACTAATAGGTAGGACTGGACGGCGAGGAGCCATGACTCAGCCTTGTCATAGTCGCCATCAAAGGCGTCGGGGGAACCAATTTTAAGTTCAGTTGCTTTCTGGTGGGACATACTGTTATGAGGTGGGGGTGCGAAGGGTGCGGATGGGGTGAGGATCGGTGTTGGGGTTTCTGGAGAGCTGGGTGTCGGAGGGACAGGAAGGTGGAGTGCGGATAGTTCGTGGGCTAAGTGGAGGTCGTCCTCATTTCGGACAGTAGTCTCTTCTTCAGTTCCGATGGGGTAGTCCTCGTCGGATTCGGAGGGGTCTGAGGGGGGAGAGTCGGCTTCTTCCTCTGAGGAAGGAGGCAGGGGGGAGGATGTGCGGAGGTGTGGGTAGTGTCTGCCCAAGGGGACAGCAGAGAATCGGTCTGTGTTTCGAGACATAATGGTGGCTCACATAGTAGTGGCGGTCGTTTAGTAGAGACTAGATCTTTTGTTACGCTTGGTCCAGGTAGGAACGAGCATAGACTTGGATGAGGTCTAAGTCAGAGGTTCTGGTCAAGATGAAGTCAAGGGTTCTGAGTTCTGGTGAGACGAAGAAAGACTGTGAGAGACAGACTCAAGCAGCGAGTACGAGGAAAGAGATAGAATTCCCAAGTAGATTTAGTCTGAGGTACAGGGTAGTCTACTGGGTGTATTTATACTATCAAGGCTGTGCACGGACCATGCTGAATAAGGGAAGAAAGCTATGGCATGATAATGATAAAGATAGGATGAGAATCCTATAGAACGTTGTAGAACAACGTAGAAAGAATAAGAAGGTTCCGGGTTGTGCCGGGTTAGTCATCAAAGTAACGGATTTGTAAGTAAAGAAAAGAAACAGGGGCGAATTGTAACACCAATGCGGACAAATAAGGTGGTTTTGTGGCATATAACGCCTCCCTGGTTGGATGTTCTGTCCATGTTCTGAGCTTTTAGTGGCTTCTGGAGTCGCTCCATCAGGAGTCTCCTTCGTTTGACCAAATCTCAGTCAATAAAACAGCCAGTGGCACCGCTGTCAATTAGCACAGTGATGTCAACGACTTGCGCATTCTCCTGTGTGTATAGTGAAAGTGGCATTTGAATTGATTGGGCATGTCTATCTGATACAAATATGGGAGCAATGACTTGAGGAGGAGAAGGCATTGAAACTTTCCTCCTTTCTAAAAATCCTTTGGCCATTCTTCGGCCACTATCATTGCTGCAACAGTTTCTTTATCCTCTTCATCTTCTTCAAAGCAGGCCTTGAGTACTTTAAGTACCTCATCCTGAGGTACGTTTCTCTTCCTGAGCTCTTCAACATATTGTCCCATGGGGGTGGGACAAGGGGTTGCCGGAGCGGGGGTATATGTGGCCCTTACTCTCTGCGGGTTGCGAGGCAGGCAGGGAGGTGTGGATGGTCCAGATCAGTGGGGGTGGTTGGAAGAACAACAGCCCACCTGATGACAAACAAAACATTTGTTGTCTTTCATATAGGCGGCTCGCTGGACAGGAGTGAGGCGAATGGCATCAATGTCCATCACATTTGGGTCTCTTTGAGGGCGGGAGGACCCTTGGTTAAAAGGGATAAAGGCCCTTCCAGCCAAGAGATCATCGATGCGACAGATCTGAGAGTGGAATTGGGATGCCTTCTCGATCCATCCGGTGAGGGTGGTGGGGACATTTTCGATGGATAAGACCATCCTAGAAACACGGGGGTGGAGACCTTTAATGAACCACTCAATGAGTGCATTCTGGTCTGTGATCTTTGTCTTGGCAGTGAGCAGCTGGAATTCTGAGATGTGCTTCTTGTTACGCTTGGTCCGGGTAGGAATGAGCGTAGACTTGGATAAGGTCTGGGTCAAGGGTTCTAGTCAAGACGAAGTCGAGGTGACGACGTCGAGAGTTCTGGATAAGGCCGAGACAATCGTCACAGAGATGAAGTCAAGGGTTCTGAGTTCTGGTGAGACGAAGAAAGACTGCGAGAGACAGACTCAAGCAGCGAGTACAAGGAAAGAGGTAGAATTCCCAAGTAGATCTAGTCTGAGGTACAGGGTAGTCTACTGGGCGTATTTATACTGTCAAAGCTGCGCACGGACCATGCTGAATAAGGGATGAAAGCTATGGCGTGATAATGATAAAAATAGGAGGAGAATCCTATGGAACGTTGTAGAACAACATAGAAAGAATAAGAAAGTCTCGGGTTATGCCGGATTAGTCATCCAAGTAAGGGATTCATAAGTAAAAGAAAAGAGATAGGGGTGAATCGTAACATTACCCCCTTTGTACACTGAAAAGTACCACTTGTCAAAATATACGAAAGATAAAGAACAGGAAAAAGGGGGGACAAAATCCGCTAATCCTCTTCCCACACTTCGCTGATGGCGTCTTCAACGTCTTGTGGGATTGGAAGGGGGGAGCGACTGGCGAGTTCTTGTTGGTGAACCCGATCGGCTTCGGTAAGCTGTGCTTCCATGACTGGGTTCCAACCGGATTCAGTGACAGGTTGTTCAGGGGAGAAGGCGGACCCGAGGGATCGGCGAGAGCGACGAGAGTGTCGAGAGGAAGATGATGAGGAGGAGTAGGGGGGAGACGGAGCTCCATGGTGGCAACGTCCAGAATTGTTGATGGGGCAGAGGGCTTGGATATGATGAGGGGCCCAGTTGTGACAGCCTGGGCATTGATAATACCGACAATCTATCCGCTGGTGGCCTAACCGATGACATGCAAAGCACGCTTCGTGATATCGGTAGTGAGAGACCGGGAGGGGGTCGTCGGGTCAGTCGATGGCCTCGGCATGCTCTAAGGCATAGGATTCCTCTGGTAAGAGGGGGGAGGACAAGGCAGATGGTGCAGGGACAGGGAGTATGGGGGAGGCGAGAGCTGCGGTGGATGCTTCTAGGGCCGCTGCGTCAGCCTCAATGATGAGATCCATGGCGTCTAGTTGGTCCAGAGCCAGAAGGATGGCCCTTCGTTGGTCTATGCGGATATGGTTAAGTAAAGTTGTGGCAGGGGCAAGCTGAGGATGATGGGTGGATACAAAATTGATCCAGGCGTTGAGCCTGGCGTTGTCACAGTATGCCTTGATTAGGGCGTGGATGGCGGAGTCAGTGTCTATGAGGGCGTCTATGGAGGTGGCGAGGCGGCTGTCAGAGAGGATGAGCCCCATAAGGTCAAGGCTGGGTTTGTCAGCAGGGAGATGGATACGATGAGCGAGTGGAGGGGCAATGAAGTTTCGGGCGTTGGAGCGGGTGAGGACACGAGGACGGAGGATTGGGCGAGCCATGACACCAGGAGTAGGCGGTACGAATGTGTTTGTGGGAGAGGTTGGACTTAGGAGGGAAGACCTTTGGTTGAACCTTTTTATAATCCTCTAAGACGTCTTTGGCGCTTCCTAAGTTCCGTTCAGGTTCCCAGGAGTTGTCAGACGTGGGATATCCTTTCCATTTAATTAGGAATTCTTGTCTGGACAGAGTTCCGCGATGTCGTAAAACGGCTTCCACTTCGTAATGTTCTTGCCTTGTATTAAGTCAGGCAGTGGTAGAGGGAAGTTCGGACCATGTTCGGAATTCTCCTTGTACGGAGATAGAAGGGAGGCGTGAAACGTGTTGTGGATTCTCCACGTTCTAGGGAGGCGGAGTCGATACGTGATCGGAGATAGGACATTGGAGATGGTGAAAGGTCCTTCTCGTTTTAGGGCAAACTTTGGGTTTTCTATGTTTTGGCGGAGATTGCGAGCTTCCAGCCATACTTTGTCTCCTTTCAGGAACGGAGTGAAGGGTCGTCTAGAGCGGGCTTTCATGACTTGTCTGGCTAGTTCATGAGACGCTAGTGCTTCATTACGGGCAGAGGAGAGGACTCTGAGGCGTTCCTCTACCGCAGGGACATTGGACTCGGAGATGACCGTAGGAAGGGGACAGGGTTCATATCCCATCATGAGATAGAACGGGGATTGGTTTGTTACAGAATGAGGGTGGTGATTGTGTGCGAATTCTGCATGGGAAATCATTTCGGCCCAAGTAGAAGGGTTATTCCCGCAGAAGATCCGGAGGTAGGTTTCGACTTCTTGGTTAACTTGTTCAGTTTCGCCGTCAGTCTGGGGATGGTATGCAGTGGAAAGGGATAGGTCGTAGCCAAGGAGCTTGGCGAGTTGTCTGGCAAAAGCTGAGGCGAACTGGGGGCCTCGGTCAGAGATGATCTTTTCATAGAGTCCGAATCTGGCGTAGACTTCCTTGAAAAAGAGAAGGGCGATGCCTTCTGAGTCGATGGTTTTCTTAGTGGGGCAAAGAATTACCCCCTTAGTAAGCCCATGGTCGACCACGACCAATAGCGTATCAAAGCCCCTAGAGAGGGGAAGGTCAGTGATCAGGTCACAGGAGATCTGTTGGAATGGCCGGGAGGCTGAGGAGGGAATCGGAAGAAGCGGAGGTGTTGTGGGGTGAGTGTTGGCCTTGGCCTGCTGGCATAAGGCACAACCTTCGACATATTTTCGTACAAATGTTGCCAATCCAGGCCACCAAAACTCCGCAGCAACAAGTTGGCGGGTCTTCAAATATCCGGGGTGACCAGCAGTCGGGTGATCGTGGTGTCGTTGTACAACAGAGTGGCGGAGGTCGGAGTTGTCAGGGATGTAGACACGGCCTTGGTAGGTCAGGACGCCTGCGTCATGTTGCCAGTTGGAGAGTCTAGACCAGAATCAGGCAGGAAGATCTTCCATGCTCTGCAAGGAGGATAGTACCAGGGGGTCGGTTGAGGAGGATCAGGAAATCTTCTCCCGGAGAGTGGTGTCAATGAGATTGATGAACAGGTCATTGGGAAGGAGAGTGACGTTGACATTGTCATCATCGTCGGTGGGTACAAGGTCTGGTCGTCGTGAGAGGGCATCAGGGGCTGCCAAGTCTTTCCCAGGAATGTGGGAGATCTGGAGGTCAAAGTCGGTGATATCGAGCAGCCAACGGGCTTGGTGTCAATTTAGGTTCTGGGGTTGTCGGAAATAGGTGAGATTCTTGTGGTCCGTAAAGACCTGTACAGGAAAAGGGGATCCGTGGAGATAGTGTCACCACGTTTTCAGGGTGCGGATAACTGCGAGGAGTTCTCTGTTGTAAATATCATAATTTCTTTCGGCTGAGCCGAAGGTCTGGGAGATGTACCCGCAAGGGTGCCATTCGCCATTAGAATCTGTCTGGAGGAGGGCTCCTCCGGTTGCATATTTCGAGGCATCGGTGGTGATGGCGAATGGTTGGGTGTGGTCGGGCATGCGGAGTACAGGTTGGGAGAGGAAGGCTTCTTTGAGAGCGGAGAACGCTTCCTGACAGCGTGGGGACCATTCCCAGGGCATGTTCTTTTTTGTTAGGTCAAGGAGGGGTCGTGCGACATTGGAGTATGAGGGGATGAACCGGCGATAGAAGTTGGCGAAGCCAAGGAATGAACGGACTTCCTTGACCTTCGTGGGAACAGGCCAGTCGGCAATTCCCTTCAGCTTTACGGGGTCCATGGCGATTTCGCTGGGTTTCATTACCATTCCCAAATATTCGACTTCGTCGACTGCGAACTTGCACTTTTCTAGCTTTAGACATAAGTTGAGTTCTTTCATTCGTTGGAGAACGTGGCGGGTATGTTCTTTGTGGGTCTTTTCGTCAGGGGAGAAGATAAGGAGGTCGTCCATGTAAATTACGAGCCATCCTTCGGCTATAAGGTCATGGAAGGAGTCATTCATGAATCATTGGAATGTGGGAGGGGAGTTGGTCAGTCCGAAGAACATGACATTTGGTTCGAAGAGTCCTTTGTGGGTGATGAAGGCAGCTTTCCATTGGTCGCCTTCCTTGATTCTGATGTTGTTGTATCCCCACCTGATGTCGAACTTGGTGAAGACCTTTGCGTCTTTCAGTTTGTCGACGAGGTCGGAGATAAGGGGAAGGGGGTATGCGTCTCGGATGGTATGTTCGTTGATGTAGCGATAGTCTTGACAAGGATGAAGTCCTCCATCCTTCTTTTTGACGAAGAAGAAGGGGGATGCTTGGGGGGATTTCGAGGGTCTAATCTTGCCAGTTCAAAGATTTTCGTCGAGAAAGTCTTCGGTTGCTTGCTTTTCGTCGGGGGAAAGGGGATAAACTTTTCCAACTTTTGGAACGAAGGAGTCGTTTAGATGGATAGCGTGGTCGTATGGTCTGGATGGGGGAACGTGGTCGGTGGCTTCCTTTTCAAAGATGGAAGCGAATTCTGCGTAGGCGGGAGGGAGTACGGGTTTTGGTTTCATTCTTTCGGCTTCCTGGGCCAGTTCGGTGGACCTGGTAATCCTGGCGATTCGTTTGCCAGTATACGTGTTTGGAAAATAATGGGTGGCGGACTTCATGATTCGTCCTACATGGTAGTGGGCGACTGCTCGTTCCGTATATTCGTCTTCCTCTTCGTATTCGAGGTAGTCGAAGAGTCGGGCCCATTGAACTTGGTTTAGGTTAACATGATGGGGGATTCGGGCTTTCTTCTTGGTGGTTTTCGAGGCGTAGCTGGCTCGTCCAGCAGCATGGGTAAAATAGAGGTTGAGGGATTTATCTAGCTTTTCATTGATCTCGACGGTCTTCTTCCTCCAGTCGATTTTCGGGTTGGTGGCTTTTAGCCACGGGTGTCCTAGAATAATGTTCTCGCGTCCGAGGTGGAGAATGTGGAGAAAGACTTTCTGTGTGATGGTACCAATTTTAATAAAAAGGGAGGTAGAGAATTTAATGTCTCCTCCTTTATTCGGGGAGTGGTCGGCGTTTCGAGCTTTGATCAGAGAGGGGAGTCGTTCGGTGGGGAGTTTATGCTTCTGGACGAAGTTCCAGTCTATACATGAAATTTCTGCACCGCTATCAATGAGGGCGGCAGTTTCGACGACTTTCAGGATGCTGTTCGGGACGATAACCTGCAACGGGAGTTTGATAGAAGCAGATTTGGATTCATCTACGAATATGGGAGCACATGTTACAAATGATGAGGAGGAGACTTGCGTCGAAGAAGTTCCTCCAATTAAAAATCCCTCTTGTTTTTGACGTAGAGGTGGGAGACGAAAGCCTCATCGTCTTCGTCGTCCGAGTCCTCTACTCCTTCTAACCTGGGGAGGTTTTCATTGTCGCCTTTGGTCACCTCTCTGACCTTCTTTTCGCGACTTCCTCCGTTTCGTCAAGCCTGGTCATGGTTGGGACAGTCCTTGATAAGTCCTGGCTTGCTACATTTAAAGCAGAGGCCTTTGCATCGATGTTCTTCCTTCTGAGACAGGGATAGTTTGATAGTGTCCATGTCCATAGCGTTGGGGTCCTTGTCTTCCTTTCTGGTCGAGGAAGGGGTAGTGTTGTAGTAATGGTTGGGGTGGTAAGAGGTTTTCTTTCGCTTGTCCTTGTCATGGTGGCGGGCCGCGATAGCGTTGGCCTTCTTCTTTTGGCGGGAGAAGAGGAGAGCCTTCTCGTACCATTCGTCAATGACCGTAGGTACTTTGTCCATGGCGTAGATTCGCCCAGAGAGAGCAGGGGAGAGTCCTGCCGAAAAGTATTCTATGAGGATCGTGTCGTCAGTGGTGCCGCTGAGTGCAGCGTTCTTTCTGAAGTCGGCTAGGTATCTAGCCAAGTCGTTTTCCATGCGTAGAGTCCAGAGGTTGGACAGCGCTTCTCCTTTCGAATCGGAGTTCTTGAATGCTTTGTCGAAGCTGTTAATAAAATCTTTCATTGTCCCGAAGGACGGAGGGGATGCTGTGAGGCAGTTTCGTCGATAAGTGGTGGCCCAAGAGAGGGCCGATTCTTTCTTCATGTGAGACAACGCGAAGGCGACCTTCTTGTTGTCATTGTCGTATATGTCATTGTTGACTAGTAGGTAGGACTGGATGGCGAGGAGCCATGACTCAGCCTTGTCGTAGTCACCATCAAAGGCATCAGGGGAACTGATTTTAAGTTCGGTTGCTTTCTGGTGGGACATACTGCTATGAGGTGGGGGTGCAAAGGGTGCGGATGGGGTGAGGATCGGTGTCGGGGTTTCTGGGGAGCG
>JBBPTL010000439.1:0-12788 GCA_038094095.1 Boletus putidus
TCGCTCTAGTTCATTTATATTTACCTCCTAGACAGGCTGGGTCCCAGACTAGGTCTGATGGCGGTGGCTGGATAGATAAGACTATTGGACCCGGGCCAACCTGTCAAGGTTGAATGTTAGCCCCGGCGGTCGAACAATGCATCCTTGTATCTTGTTCTGTTCGCACTTGCTGTCCTGCGGCAGCGTGATGATCCCAAAGTCTTTTCACGGAACAGCGAGTACTCAGAGCATCGGTCCAACTTATGTAAGACATCCAAGTCCTGTTTCCGTACGATGTAAAGCCACTGGCGTGCGGGTGGGAAACGCGATAACAAGAATTATACAGTCGTTATGGCTACATGCGGGTGTTACAAAGAATGGTGGGAGGATACAATGACATTACGGTGCGACCCCCTGAGTAACCGATGCTACGGAGGCGTCAGTTATCGCACTACTTGAAGGAGATCGATACTAACCCCCGCTGTTCCCAGAGCCACGATTAACTGTAAACCCATTAAGGTTAGAACTTGTTGTCACTATGGAGTTCTGGATGATATGGATGTGATTGATGGTTTGGGGACTTGTCGGACGGGACTGCTGTAGATCGCTGGAGGCAACGGACGTTCGGTTGCCTTCGTCAACGCCAGAGCCATACTCATCTTGACTGAGTAAACTTGCAGTATCGGCGAGAGTGATTTCCTGTTCGTCTATTTGGATCCCATCAGTCGTTATCACGCTCGACTACCCCATCTTCCTTACCATCGCGGAGTTGTGAAATGGCAGAGTCGTTTCTGAATGGGTCTGTAGTAGCTATCGCCTTCGTTGCATCGTTGATCGTTTGTTGGGCTTTGTCGTTCAATCCGTTGGGTAGCCCAACGACGATCCCGACGATCACTGCGTCCGGCGATACTGCATCTGGGATATGTCCAGGTGATTATTGAAACTGTAAATCAGATAACCAGTTTACAGCTTACCATTTACCATTTGCATTTGTGCACTTGAAACTACTTGCACACGCCCTTCCTCTCTGTGGATCTTCTCAGACGTTTGCTAAACATGGGCACATTCAGTAGACGGTGCAACCAGGAGTTGGGTAACCCAACCTTGGTGTCAAGATACACAGCTCTTGATGCTGCATGAAACAACCGGGCCGCTCTGTAATTTCGAAATGCTTTGAATGGGTTGAGAGTTTTGCGATATAACTCCGTCCTTTGCGCCCTCAGACTACTGACACATGAGTAGACGTGTGTGGGCGGTGAATCGGCA
Source organism: Boletus putidus (assembly GCA_038094095.1). Taxonomy (NCBI): domain Eukaryota; kingdom Fungi; phylum Basidiomycota; class Agaricomycetes; order Boletales; family Boletaceae; genus Boletus; species Boletus putidus. Next base: position 1,246 of record JBBPTL010000439.1, read on the forward strand.
CTGACTCTTCAAGCTCGACCCTCGTATTAAAAATGAATTCCTCGTTTTTGTTGAGATCGATGCCCAGTTCCTTAATCTTTTCCATTTCCTCTAGTGTTGATTCGATCAGAAAGCTGCCCTTGCTGAGATTGCCGCCGAGTTCATAATATGCAAGAGGAAAAACATCTTGGTCAAACGCAGCAGCGGTGCCGAGGTTGATTGGGATGATTGCAGTAGCGGGATCTGTAGGACCCATTGTGTGAAGGGGGGTAACAGGCCGAGATTAGTTTCGTTTGGGGATTATAAGGGGACTGCGACGTCGGGAAAATTTTGGATCCAACTAGGAATGAATAATTTCCATCCTGGAGCGGCCTCCCAGGAATTCCTTGATGGGTACTTTTCGAGGTTACGCGATTCCAGGGGGTCTGTGAAACGGATAGATAGATGTTAGGCAAGATGTTAACTACAAAATAATTGATCCAAATCAAGGACCCCTCTAAAAGTGAGCGAAGAATGAGAATCGGCAGAACTTCAGGGGATACTTTCACGTCTGTGATATTCCACAAGTTATTTACACGGGCGTTGAAGTGTGTAACATATTTCGCCGGAGATACGTCCACCCAGCGCAGGTCCCCGATTAAAGCCCCGCGACGATCAGTTACCAGCAAAGCACAATGATATGTGGACTGCTGTGGGTGTATGTTTGTGTATGTTTCGCCACGAGGTTTACATGGGACAACGGCTGTTTAGTGGCACTCTGGTGGTCACTACTGTTCGCGCATCTCAATAGCATCAACAATGTCGCGGACAGTTGACGTGAACGCCCAGATCTCCCAGAAAATGCTCGCAATATGGGGAACAACCGACCGCACCCTACCAGAAGAACTCGATCCTAGGGAGGTTTGGTGGCGTGATCGTTACGAGCAACTGAGCAATCATGGATATCTGCTGCGTCCTCGCTATTCCCCCCAGTGGGTCCCGTCTTGGAAAACGTCGAACAGGGACTGGACAGACTGTGAAGACGGTAAGAGATTAAAGGTACGCAATTTTTCTTCCTGCCGTTGGTATCTCACTACATGTCATCCTAGTTTGGCCAAGTCATTGATGCGACTCGAACCTCGGATGGAAAAGTAGTCACTTTGAAGCGTATAAAACGAGGGGACCATCCATACGAAGCAGATATCGCCCTGTATTTTTCCTCACAAGCACTCGCTTCACAGCCTGCGAACCATTGTGTTCCTGTCTATGAGGTCTTCACACTGGATGGTGAAGACGATACAACGATCATGATTATGCCTCTACTTCGACTTTACAAGGATCCTAGTTTCGATACTATCGGTGAAGCGGTGGAGTGCTTCCGCCAACTGTTCGAGGTAATGTGAATTTGTGGCTGTGGATGACTACGCCTTGAAACTCTTTCAGGGGCTGCAGTTCATGCATAAGCACCGCGTTGCCCATCGGTGCGTTCAGTAGCTACTATCTTGTTCTTGCACTGATTTTTCGACAGGGATTGCATGAACAGAAATATCATGCTGGATCCTACTCATCTCTATCCTGAGTCATTTCACCCCGTGGCCACCAATCTAAACAAGAACTATAGCGGTGATGCAAAGCACTTTACGCGCACTCAACGACCCCTGAAATACTATTTCATCGATTTCGGGATTTCTCGGCGTTACGACCCTTCAGATGCCAATCCTAAGGAAATACCGATTTGGGGTGGTGACAAGGGGGTTCCTGAGTTTCAGAACTCCAACGAGCCTCGCGATCCGTTCGCTACTGACGTTTTCTATATCGGTAACGCTATTAAGATGGACTTTATCCTGGTCAGTTACCTGCTTTATCGTGTGGTAGTCGAAGTTTCCGGTGGCTGATCTGAAATCCACAGGGGAAACGAGGCTTCGAGTTCATGAAACCCTTGATTGCCAGTATGATCCAGGCAGACCCAGATAAACGCCCCGAAATGGATGAGGTGGTCGCCCGGTTTGATGACATCCGGCGTGGGCTCAGTCAGCGCAAGTTACGCTCACGCGTTGTGGATATCGACGAGGACTTATTCGAACGGGTTGTTCGTACCACTTCCCACTGGAAACGTCGAATTGGGTTCGTTGCCAGAGGGGTTCCGGCTATACCTAATCCACCATCCTAGGTGGTGTTTGTCTATTGTCCCTGTGTCTCGTATGATCGTGTTGCGTCATGTGTGTTCTTAGTCGTGGAAGACGATTCCGAGGTGGTATTCCCAAACCGTCAACAGGACGAGTCAGACAAACCGCCCTCATCCTGAGTGCTTGTGTGATTACACCGGCTCTAATGGAGGATATTCATCACCCACCGTCTTAGATCTTCGATAACGAATCTCATGTACTGTATCCGCTTTCACTAATATTGGTACAGTCATCACCCACCGTTTGAGCCAGTGAAAATTCGACTTGCTGTAAATGATTTTCTAAATTGAAATACTTAGATCAGAGCACACAAATTTTATTGTACTACAAGGATGATAGTCTAGTTAGATGGTATCATGCATCATGCATGTGGTTCGTGTGGTGTATACAGATCAGCAGAGTGAGTCTTATCACTTCTCAACCACTGTTTGAGCCAGTTCCCAATTAGGTATATCAGCCCGATAACGACCCAGCTCCTTATCAGCAACATTGTGCCACGGCCTATCACTGCACACTCCCACTGCTCAGAATGACCTTTTCTTGTTCTTGGGTGGCAAGTTGGTGTCTTTTCGACATGGAGAGTGGACAATCAACCAAGGTAGCAAAGAATGGGTGAAAAACAACAAAAGACAAGAGTAACAATGAGCTGGTGGCACAATGTCGCTTGCAATCGAAGGTGGTTTTCCATGCCCGGTTTTGGTTAATCTCACTTTGATAACAAGATCATAAGCTAGACATGACCACCTGCACCAGCATCAGGCTGGCACATTGCATGGTTGTTCAAACCACCCAAAAATTAGCTAGAACAATGGTCATAGACTTTCTTGATGCCTGTAACGTGAAACGATACAAATAACACTGATGCGTTAGAATCTAGTCTGAAAGCTGCCACTCAAGTGTAGGCAGGAGACACTAAGGAAGTGTAGGGGAACTCAGACTCAAGTGCACACACAAGAGATCTGGAAGAGACTAGATTGCTAGCACAAAGTGTGTAGAACTAGCTGGGGAATACATGTACAGAATATGACCCTTTATATAGGGTTGGGAATGGTGCACAGACCATGCGGCTGTGTATCATACACGGACCATGTGGATAAATGGGGACGAGCGGCGCTACCCACGAGAAGTCTGGATCATAGCAAGTGGAACGTTCTAGAAGTTGAAGGGAATGCTGATGTAAGATAAGATGATGTAAGCATAACGATACATAGGGGCTATCCCCCATGCAGCTGTAGTCCGAAGACTAGGTCCCAATCGTAGTGAAAAGAAGAAAAAGAAATATTCATAACATTACCCCCCTCATATGGTTGAGGCACTGACTCAACTTGATCTATCCCCCTCATTTCCCTCGTAGTCATAGGCATCCTCAGGATCATAATCTCTGAAGTTGCAGTTGGCAAGAATGTGGCCAAGGCCTCCGCAAAGTCCACACTGCCTCGCAGGGCAGTTGGCTGAGGCATGTCCTGGGGTGGTTGTTCGACACCATGGACAAATAAACTCTGGGCAGTTACGATGGGTGTGTTCGAGAGAGCGGCACTCCACGCAGTGGAGTGCAGGAGCCCGAAAGGGCTGGGGTTCAGGGGTGCGGTCGTCGATGAGGATAGGGTTCTGTAGGGTCCCTCGAGGGGAGGGGACCGTATATGGAGGTGGGGCGACAGCGGGGGTGACGGGACGAGTGGGGGCGTTGAGTGCGGGGGTCCCTCCTCTGGACAAAGCTTCGGCTACTCGTCTTCCCATCACAGTAAGCGACACAGTGCGAGGGATTCCTCCTACCTCTAGGAGGGTCTGTTGCATTCGAGCTCCACGAGCCGGAAAATGGCCGCCTCGACGAGCAACCTGAGGCTGCTGCCTGATTCCCGGAGTGGGCTCGTCGAGGCTGGTCCGAAAGGACTCGAGGGAAGAGGTGGTAGGGGCGGGGCTAGCGACGAGCGTGGGAGGAGTAGGGGAAATTGGACGGGGTGCATATCATGGGGAATTAACCACTGGGGCAGGGACTGGCGTGGGAGTGGGAGAGCCATCAATGGGAGGGTATGTGGGTGGCGGAGGTGGTGCTAGTGCCACGGGGTTGCGAACGGGGATTTGAGAGAAGTAAATAGACCGCTGAATGGTCAACAGGCTGAGGAGGATAGGGCGAAGTATGTGAAGAACCGTGCCTGGCGCGATCTCGTCAACAATCCTTCCAAACCCTTCTTCGAATAGGAGGTTCAAAGTCATGGTGCAAGCTTCAGAGAGAGCTCGTTCAAGAGTGGCGGTGTAGACCGGGGGTAATCTATCTGGGCAGAGCATAGTATGAATATTATGCGCTAAGGCATAGCTGTGGTAAAGGCACGCAAGGTGCTGAAGAGTGGGGTTGTTGATAAATGACGGAATATGTTCGATGGATAAGGTGGCGACGGGGTTTTCAAGAATAGTTGCGAAGAGAACACGACGAGCGAAGGGAGGAAGACAGACTGAGCGGATGGGGATGTCTGGGGCTCTGGCAGCGGTGGGGGCAGGGTTGGTAGTGGGGATGGACATGGTAATTTAGTGAGGGAACTGGGGAAAGTCTTTGGAATTTCTGAGCTTATAAGCTCTGAGGAGACTTTGTGTGTGTTTGAGATTTCCCTCGGGTTCCCAGGTATTCTCTGCTGCGGAGTACCCTTTCCAGGATACTAAGTACTGCCTTCGTGCCTTGGTGCCACGGTGTGACAGAACCTTCTCAATTTCGTATTCTTCATCTCTGTCTATTGTATCTGGCGGAGGGTTGGTGTAATTGGGTCCGTGTTCAGGAGTCTCCCGATAGGACGATAACAGAGAAGCGTGGAAGACGTCGTGTATCTTCCAGGTGGGGGGAAGGCGGAGACGGAAGGCGACGGGGGAGATAACCTTGCTTATCTCAAAGGGTCCTTCCCTTCTGGGGGCGAGCTTCTTGGATGGGTACCTAAGTCGCAGATTGCGCCCTTCTAGCCATACCTTATCTCTGACCTTCCAGGGACGGAACTTTGATGTGATCCGTTCTTTCATACTCTGCTGGGCTTTCTCATGCGCAGCAAGGGCTTCTGAACGGCTTTCCGTAAGCTCCGTGAGATAGGTTTTGAGAGCGGGGAGAAAGGTTTTTCCCATTGGTGGATAAGCTCTCGGCTCATACCCGAGGATGAGAGAGAAGGGGGATTTCCCAGTGATGGAATGGACGGTGGCGTTATGGGAAAATTCGGCCATCGGGAGGAGATCTGCCCATTTATCAGGTCTTCCGTCACAGAAGATGCGGAGGTAAGTCTCGAGTTCTTGATTAACTCGTTCTGTTTTGCCATCAGTCTGGGGATGGTATGCAGAGGAGAGGGCGAGGTTGTATTTTAGGAGGCGAGAGAGTTCTCGAGCAAAGGTGGAGGCGAATTGTGGGCCTTGATCAGAGATACAGCGGTCGTGAAGACCGAAACGAGTGAAGACTTGTTCGAAAAAGAGCTTGGCAACACCTGCGGCATCTATAGTTTTGTGACATGGGAGGATAATTACCCCCTTCATAAGGCCATGGTCGACCACAACCATGACAGAATCAAAGCCCTGGGAGACGGGGAGGTCCGTGATCAAATCGACGGATACCTGTTGGAAGGGGCATGTGGCTTCGCTGCAAAGTGGCGTGAGAGAGGGCATTGTGGGATGGGTATTTACTTTATGTGCCTGGCAGCGGGCGCAACTGGTGACAAATCTGCAGATAAATGTTCCCATGCCGGGCCACCAATGGTCACATGAGACCAAATTATGTGTGCGGAAAATGCCGCCATGACCACCTGCCTCGCTCTCATGAAGGGACCGTACTAAGTCCGACCGGGCCGACTCCGGGACATAGAGGCGACGGCGGAAGTATAATTTGCCCTCTTCATAGAGCCAATCAGCAGCGGCAGCCCGAGGGAAGCCGGGGGTGTTGTCGTACAGGGCCTCCAAGGCACGTTGCACAACGGGGTCGGTGGAAGAGGAGGCGGCCATTTTGGAGGCAAGGGCGACATCGAGGGCTCGGACAAAGAGGTGGTCGGGGAGGAGTGTGGTGGCGGTGTTATCATTAGAGGTATCCACCTCGTCGCGACGAGAGAGTGCATCGGCGGGCCCCATCTGGGTGCCGGGGACGTTGTGATAATGCAGGTCGAAATCCTGCAGGAACATTGCCCATCGGGCTTGACGGCGGGAGAGCTTCTGGGGTTGACAGAAATACATCAAGTTCTTGTGGTCAGTGATGACCGTCACGGGGTGGCCAGTGCCATGGAGGTAATGACGCCATTCTTTGAGGGCGTGTATTACAGCGAGCAATTCTCGGTCATAGATATCGTAGTTTCGTTCGGTGGAGGAAAGAGTCTTGGATAAGTAAGCACACGGGTGAAGGTTCCCATTGCCATCATTTTGGATTAGTACTGCTCCAGTGGCAGTAAGGGAAGCGTCAGTCATGACAGTGAAGGGTTTGGTGATGTCGGGCATGGCAAGCACGGGTTGCTGCAGGAAGGAGGACTTGATTTTCCGGAACACTTGTTCACAGGTGGGGGTCCAGTCCCACTTGGCGCCCTTCTTCGTGAGATCGTGGAGTGGGCAAGCAATTGCAGAGAAATTGACAATAAATCTGCGGTAAAAGTTGCAAAATCCAATGAATGATCGGACTGCTTTTACACTGGTGGGGGAGTTCCATTCTTCAATGGCGTGGAGCTTAGTGGGGTCCATCTTGACCTGTCCTTCCTTGACGACCATGCCAAGGTATTCCACTTCAGCTGCGTTGAAGGAACATTTCTCGAGCTTTAAAAAAAGCTTATGTTCGCGGAGTTGCTCCAGGACTCGTCAAGTTCGTTCTTCATGAACGGCGGTGTCTTTAGAATGAATAAGGAGGTCGTCCATGTAGATGACGAGCCATCCTTCGGCCATGAGGTCTCTGAAGATATGGTCCATGAGAGCCTGGAATGTGGTGGGGGAGTTGCAAAGCCCAAAGAACATGACCGTTGGTTCGAACAATCCGAACGGCGTAATGAACGCAGCCTTCCATCAATCATTGGGTTTGATCAGGACGTTGTTGTAGCCCCAGCGGATATCCATCTTGGTGAAGATAGACGATCCCTTGAGGCGATCCACAAGATCCGAGATGAGGGGAAGGGGATAGGCGTTTTTTACTGTATGAGAATTGAGGTAATGGTAGTCTTGGCAGGGGCAGAGAGAGCCATCTTTCTTTGGTACGAAGAAGAATGGAGCAGCTTGTGGGGACTTTGATGGGGTGATCTTCCCTGAAGCGAGATGTTCATCAACGAACGCCTTGCAGGCCTCAGTTTCCTTCAGGTTCAAAGGGTAAGCTTTGGCGACTTTCGGTGTAAAGTCTTTATTGAGGTCAATGGTATGATCGAAGTTTCGGGAGGGGGGAAGTTCATCAATCGTCTTTTTCTCAAAGACATCGGTAAAGTCTTTGTAAGCGTTAGGTAGTACTACCTTGGGCCTTTCTTCCTTCATAGCAAGATCAGTGGAGAGGGTGGTTCAGCGTATAGGGTATGCGTTCTGAGCACTTCGCTCTACATGTTTCTTCCAGAGGCGAGCTGTTTTAGCGTCTGGATCTAGATCAAGATATCGCACCAAGTATCTTTGGGTGAGACTTCGGGGGGAGTCATGACGGGGTTTCTTGGGTTGATTTGGGATCTCTACTTTCCCAGTGGACCAGTTGATGATGGGGTTGGCTTCGTGAAGCCAGGGGAGTCCTAGAATGACATTTTCCTTCCCGCAGTTGAGGACAAGGAAGTCTCGTTTTTCTTCAATTTCGCCAATGCGGACGAATAAAGTGGTTTTGTGGCATATAACACCTCCTTGGTTGGACGTTCCATCCACATTCTGAGCTTTTAATGGTTTTTGGAGTCGCTCTATCGGGAGTCTCCTTCATTTGACCAGGTCTTGGTTAATAAAGCAACCAGTGGCACCGCTATCAATTAGTGCAGTGACGTCGACGACTTGCGCATTCTCCCGTGCATATAATGAGAGTGGAATTTGGATTGATTGTGCACTTCTATCAGATACAAATACAGGAGCAATGACTTGAGGAGGAGAAGGCATTGAAACTTCCCTCCTTTCTAAAAATCCTTTGGCCATTCTTCAGCTGTTTCTGTTGCTGCAATGGTTTCCTTATCTGCCTCATCTTCTTCGAAACAGGCTTTCAAAACTTTGAGTACCTCTTCCTGGGGTACGTTTCTTTTTCTAAGCTCGTCAACGTATTGGCCCATGGGAGAGGGCTTGGGAGTTGCTGGAGCGGGGGTGTAAGCGGCCCTTATTCTCTGCGGATTGCAAGGTGGGCGGGGAGGTGCAGATGATCCTGATCGTCGGGGGTGGTTGAAGGAGCGGCAGCCTACTTGGTGACATACAAAGCACTTGTTGTCTTTCATATAGGCGGTGCGTTGTACCGGGGTGAGGCGGACTGCATCAACGTCCATTGCATTCAGGTCTCGTCGAGGACGGGAGGACCCTTGGTTAAAAGGGATAAAGGCCCTTCCGGCCGAGAGATCGTCGATGCGACGAAGTTGGGAATGGAATTGAGATGACTTCTCAATCCATCCTTGGAGAGTGGTGGGTACGGTTTCGACGGATAGGACCATTCGGGAGATACGGGGGTGGAGTCCTTTGATGAACCATTCAATCAGCGCATTCTGATCAGCGATCTTGGTTTTTGCGGCTAGGAGCTGGAATTCCAAGACGTAATTCTCGAATCCCTCCTTTCGATTCCTAAAGTCCTGCCTGAGATTTCCCATTTCGATACGGGCTCAGGCTGACACGTCATAAGGTATAAATGCCTGACGGAACGCATCGAGGAACTTTGTAAGTGTCTTGTCTTCGTCCGAGACGGCTTCATCTGCTAGTTTAATATACCAGCCTTCTGCAAAGTCCTGTCCACGTCCTTTGCTCATTTTGTTGAGGCACGTGAGGATCTTGGCGAGCTCATTGTAGTGAGCGCTGTTCATGGTAAAATAGGCCGTCATGGCCAACATCCATCGGCTAGCATTGTTTGCCTCGCCGGAAAAGTCATCGGGTAGACCAGCCTTAATCTTGGCTGTTTGGGTTGCCATATCAAAATCGTTGTCACCAGGTAGGGTGATGTCTTCGTCTGGGGGAAGGATGGCAGGAATGGTCCTTGGAGTAGGAGCGTTTGAGAGGTATTCGGATGGTGTGGGGGATGGGGAGCAGGACAGTACGCGGATTTGGCGACGGCGAGAAATGATGGGCAGAGGGGAGCGGCTTTACTGTGTAATAGCAGAAGCGAGAGTAGAGCTAGTTCTTTTGTAACGTGAAACGATACAAATAACACTGATGCGTTAGAATCTAGTCTGAAAGCTGCCACTCAAGTGTAGGCAGGAGACACTAAGGAAGTGTAGGGGAACTCAGACTCAAGTGCGCACACAAGAGATCTGGAAGAGACTAGATTGCTAGCACAAAGTGCGTAGAACTAGCTGGGGAATACATGTACAGAATATGACCCTTTATATAGGGTTGGGAATGGCGCACAGACCATGCGGCTGTGTATCATACACGGACCATGTGGATAAATGGGGACGAGCGGCGCTACCCGCGAGAAGTCTGGATCATAGCAAGTGGAACGTTCTAGAAGTTGAAGGGAATGCTGATGTAAGATAAGATGATGTAAGCATAACGATACATAGGGGCTATCCCCCATGCAGCTGTAGTCCGAAGACTAGGTCCCAATCGTAGTGAAAAGAAGAAAAAGAAATATTCGTAACAATGCCCTACTCATGCAAAAATCACTGAGTGAGACAATAGAATGACAATGTGTACAAAAAACTGCAAAATAAGGTATAAATTTGTTTTATCACAAGCATTGATACATGCAATGCAGATTTTAATGCATACAAAGTATGAGGACATAAAAGACAATTGGTTATCAGTCGCCAAATTGGCCTACAATTGCTTTTATGGGGTGTTACAGACAGCTGGCTCAAACAGTGTGGCTGGCTCAAACAGTGGGTGATAACTGTATCACTCCGACGGCCATATCCCTGATGCACGAGGTCCCTTGTTTGACTGCTACTGACCCGAGTCTCTGGTATTTTGGCAACGAAAACCCTCTAATGTTATCAATAACTCACTGGGTACTTACCCACCCCGGCGGGTTCCGGGTAATTCTTGTTAATAAAACGAGCCCTTGAATCTGATCTGGCCTAATAATTAAATATGGCCAGTTGGCGTCTCCCGTCGTACAAAAATGAGGCATCTGTGTGAGGAGTGAGTACTTGAGTAACTACGAGTGGCCTTATAGTGCCAGGATTGGTTATATTTGACTAATCATAGGTTTCCTGTATCAGTTTGTTCTTCCCACGCATCACCCTACATTCCTTTTGTGGCAGTCCAATAACCTCTTGCGCGGAGTACGTCGTCGCCATACATCATGTCTGAAATAACGCATGCTGGAGGAAGGTGCGTCAAAGACCTGTATATGTCACCATCACTTCGTAGCTCCCTGACCGATATGCCACAGACCTTGTAAATTTACCGGTATGGCTCGGAAGTTTCTGGCGGTCGACTCTTATTGACTGTCTAACCGTTAGTTGTTCGCGCTCATGGCCTTCAGCAATTAAGAGCAGAGAGGTCCTGGCGTCCGATAGTAACGGTGACCGTCGGTGATCACCAATGCCATGAATTGAACCTCGGCTGCGATGGACAAAATCCTAACTTGAAACAGTGTTTCCAATTGTGAGTGCAAATGCACGACTCTTCATGGCCTGAACCTCACAGCAAGAACTCAGTCACGACATGGATGCATCTTCACGGATAGACATATGTGTTTATCACCGGACGCTAAGCAAGAAAAAGAACAAAAGGAGGAATCTTGTAGCAAGTGCACGTTGTACGTTGCAACATTTGGCACATCTTCAAGCTCAGCAACAGCGCAAGCAAAGTCAGTTCGAATTGGTATTTATTTAAATTATGCTGTCTAACGTCAGAAGAAGGTATCGAGATAAAATTGAATCGTGTCTCGCGGCAAAAGAGTGGGGCAAATAAAGCTAAGGCCACCACGATTCTTTTGGTCGCAAAACTCGATTTGCCTGAAGTATGCAAGGCACAACCTACGTGTATTCAAGAGGATGTGGGATCGGATATTCTTAATGAAGATCCTGAGGATCAAGGTAAGGTATCAGTTTGGCGTGTCAATGGTTGACTAAATTGTGTTACGCTAGAATACTCTAGTTCGTCGACCTCCGACTCTGGTGGGGACCCGAGCTTCGTGTGGCCGGAAGCGCATCACCCGAAGCCAAAAGTGCATACTGGTTACTGGTCCGATTCGGATCATGTGCAGTCCGAAGATGAACGGGATCCGTTACTCAAGCACCAGGACAACGAGCCTATCCTCGTACTTCCACTCTCAGACAGTGAAGACAACAGTCTTGTAAAAAATGCAAATCG
>JBBPTL010000441.1:0-10521 GCA_038094095.1 Boletus putidus
GTAAACTTGGACACCACTACCACCCCTTTCCAGAGCTCACCCAAATGCACAGATCACGCCAGACAAATTGATCGTGCTTGGACAAGTTGCGAAGAAATGTAAGTAGCTTTGACATACCCGCCACTCTATCGTCTAAACGTTATACATAGACAATTTGTACACAAAGATCACTGGAGGGTACGATTATTCTATTCATATCATACTGTAACCTATTTCAAGTGTGTACTAGGCAACGCATCGACTTGTTCGGTGCTCGGAAGCAAGATCTTCCAGACATCTGGGAAGAATTAGTTATGGCAGGATTTGAGAGCGGTCACGCATATGGTGATCATCCAATATTAAGTTCGAATCTGTAACGCTAAGCTTTTTTTAGGCAAAGCCCTGCGCACCGTGAAGTCCTGTGTTGGAACAACCTGGTGTAGGTACGGCATCGGTGATTCGGTTGGATGTAAATGGTTTTCATATCTTTCTCCATTACTGCATACTGAACTACGAACTACTTTTCAGTGGCTATCCGTCTCGAGGAACGTTACAAAGGCATTCGTTCCCCTCACAAATTCAAGGGTGGTGTTAGTGGTTGCGTTAGAGAGTGCGCAGAAGCACAGTCAAAGGACTTCGGTCTGATCGCCACAGACAAAGGATGGAACAGTAAGGCAATTCCATGTAATCTCTCACCAGCTAATTTTTGGATGAAGTCTTCTTGGCTGGAAATGGTGGTACCAACCCTCGTCATGCTACCCTATTTGCGAAGGATGTCCCACCATCCAAGGTTATACGAATTCTTGACCGCTTCCTTATGTATTACATCCATACAGCGGACAGACTCATGCGTACTGCTCGTTGGGTTGAACAGTTCGAGGGAGGAATCGAGGTCTGTAGGATAACTTAAGCTTTCCCTTTCCTATTCAATTAACGGCCTCTGTTTCCCTGCAGAGACTCAAAAAAATCTTGTTGGATGACGACCTGGGTATCTGCGAAGAGCTCGAGAAAGAGATGGACGCATTGGTGGGGACATACCATGACGAATGGAGCGTAGTGGTGAAAGATCCAGAAAGAAGGCGGCAATTCCGTCAGTTTGTCAACACGGTAAATCACTTATCATTCACACTCCTCGTCCTGACGCGTTGTGTAGGATGAGGGCCGACCCCATGTGGAACCTATCAAAGAACGAGGACAACAGCGTCCGGCAGACTGGCCGAAACAATTTCCCCCCGCCAAATTCCATGCATCCTCTGTTGCAACACCAAAATCTGAATGGAAATGGCGCAAGTTAGCTGTAATTCAAGACTTAGAGATCTCTACTGTCACCAGGTGAGTATTTTGATACCCTCACCATACTATGCCCAACAGTTATCTAGCTCTGCCGCCGTCAAGTATGGAGACTCCCAACTGGCCATTTTCCATGTACCCGGCAAAGGTCTCTTTGCTATTCAGCAGGTAAAGGAAACGACTTGAGTGCCCCATTATCTATCCGACACCACGTTTAGATGTGTCCCCACAAACGGGCATTCATCCTTGACCACGGTATCGTTGGTGATGATATGAATGGCAATCTTTACGTTTCTTGTACGTCTTTTATCCCCTCCAGGAATTTCATCGAAGACTGTTTGTCCAAATAGGTCCACTTCATAAACGGAACTTCCGACTCACCGATGGAGCCTGTCTGAATGACATGGAATACTCGATCATCTCATTTGACATCAAGCAAGAGAATGACGATCTGCTCGTTCTTCTCCCCGAGCCCGAGGAACTGGATGCTGTCATCGGCACTAGTAAATGGATGGTCAAGCAGGCGACGGCTGAGCTTGTCTCTCGTGGTGGGGGTCAAGGCATTGAAATCGCAACTGTAGAGGGACCGCCTACCACCGAGACCGAGACCACAGGATGCAGTGGAGCAGGCGGCTCTTGTGGCGGTAATTCTGCTCTTGAATGGTGATCTAAAAGGTTGGATAACGGGATGTCTGTCGAGCTTTTACTTGTTTCATCGCGTGTACCAGTAGTATGTGTCCATATCGTCTGTTCCAACAGGAAAAATTCTGTGTTCCTGAAGGCTCCCGTTGGCGTCTTGTCCGCAACGAAATTCTCAAGCCGCCTGACTTCTTCGCTGTCCCATCGCCAACGGTAAATATCGCACAGTTCACAGCCAAACAAAAAGTTAACCGCCCATGGGTGGTCACATGACAATGTGTTTGCCATGAGGCGTATTGGTGAATCCATCTTGGGCATAAGCCTTTCTTCTTCGCCAGGCCATGCCTGGCAGGTGGCAGCACCCGGCGTCTCATTTGCTACAACTCATACTCTCAGCCTCGTCCCACGTTCGGTCATGAGTAGCATCGCCCGTTCGACGTATCCTAACCAAACAGTCCAACCTTTCAGACGTTCACTTCCGGTAAGTCGGTCAACGTTTCTCAGCTCCGTTCTTTGACACTCGCCTTCCCTCAAGAGCACTAAACCATACGTCGTCGTGATCTTCGGTCGTACCGGGGTCGGCGTCAGTTCTCTCGTCAACCTCATCACCGGACACCCCATCAGCAACGACCACCCGAACGCCAAGACCTGCACCCAAAAACCCAAACCCAAGTCCTATCCTCCGGTGACACTTGCAAGGTCCGACAAGCAGTTCTGCTTGTACGAAGTGCCCGGGTTTTGTGGGAAACACTCGGACGCGACGATCCTCGAGGCGATACGTGAGCTAGACCAGAAGGAGGGGATCGACCTGTTCATATATTGTCTTCGGAAACAAAAGGCGACGGTCATGCCCAGGATCGTGCGTTACATTCGAGAGAGTGTTGCGGGACCGGACGTCGTCCCGATAATCGCTGTCGTCACCGAGCTGGAACGGTTTGAGGAAGAGGGTGGGATGGAAGACTGGTGGGATGCACCGCTCGGAGATGGTAGTACGAACGGGACGTCGATTGAGCGAATGTGCTTTGGGGAGCATGATATGTTCAATGCGCATGCGTGCGTCACGACGCTGCCTCGGAAAGAAGTGGATCTGGTAGAGAAGCTGAGGAAACGGAGAGAGGTATCGGAAGAACGGATTCGGCGATTGATTCTGGAACAGTGCAAGGGACATAAGAGACTCGGACGAGGTGAGTGATGATACAAAGCGGGTCAGGATTGGCATGCTGAGAGGTTCATCTGTAGCGTCGGATCCACCTGACTCACATTCGCCTTGCCGCTGTCTATCCACTTTGTTTACGCTCGCGACCCCTAGGATTTAACCCGGGCCTGGAGTGTGCTCTCGTGAGGAAACACCCGCAAACCTTTGAGGGTGTTCAGGGTTACACAGGACTCATTACCAGTCGTTTTATGCATGATACAGCCTATAATACAAATACCTTTGAGGGTAAAGGGATAAGAGGGTTGTCCCAGTAATACAAGTATGTCAAGATTCAGGGTGGAGACGTCGGGAGCAAGTCAAATGGGCACAATGTCAGGGACTAGTACCAGTTATACAAGTGACAGAACAGCGTGCGTACAAGCCTGCATGCCACTGGCGGGAGCGCCGAGGAATAAGCTCAAATGCAGAATGACATGTAAAAAAATCTACCTAGGATTTATCAGGGGGCCCGTGTTCCACCGTGGACCCTATGCGCAGACAAGTGCTGGATGATAAGAGAGTGGAGTTGTTTTGTGGATTCCTCCTTCTCCCGTCTTGTCAGGCAGACGTGGTCTGTCACAACACCAAGGCTGGGGAAGTGTTTTTTATTCTCTTCCCACCACCCAGCGTCTGGCTTGGGTGTGATATGATTGATGACGACAAGGACGGGAATATTGCCGTTACCATGTGTCCTCCACTTGTTCTGCAAATACTCCGCAGTCGCCCTTACTTGTGCTGGAAAGTCCTCCATGCAGATGATAGCGATGCTGATAGGAACACGCGGAAATTCTAGAGGAGATTTAGCGTTGTAGTCGAAACCTGGGATGTCATAGAGCGTGATTGGGACGATCTTGGCACCATCTGCGAGTTGGATGCGATAGGAAGCCATCTTTTTCGTGCACCGCGATGTGTCGTTTGAGACCCGGGCAGCGTCCTTGCCTGCGATCAAGTTGACGACGGAGCTGGCACCACCGCCCATTGGGCCCAGTACCACGATGTTTAGTAGACTGGGATCATTGGGCACGTTGGGTGGGCCGGATGCATCGCTGTCGTCTTTCAACACCGACTGCGAGGGTTTAGCAGAGGGAGGCGGTTTTCCTATCCATACGAACCTGTCTATTAAGACACATCCTTGCTCAAACTTTACGAGCTAGATGCTGGTTGAAAGATAGGGGGAGTGGTGGGGTGTAGTACGGTGAGACGCCGTGCGCAGGACGGACGGGCAGGAACAACAACTGGGTTTCTGCGGTGCGCTGGTCGCAATGGTGTCACTCACCATGCGCACACCACGAAGCTCGTGGTTTTCATGAAGGGTCGGAAAAGGCTATCGGTCTAGACGCTCGTTTAGTTCATAACCCACCGTCAAGTCATACGATGGCTACAAGTAAATCTGCATCGGTCGCTGAGCCGAGTGGTGGTCCCAAGCTCCGAGTTGTCGTTTTGATCCGGGAGCGCCTCCAAGTTCCTAAAGCGTCGAGAGCGCCTTGCATCAGTGGGTCAAATGCTCATACGGACGCCCTCGAGCGACTTGGCGATGACTTGCGGGCAGACTCCTCGAGCCATATGGTCCCGTTCAAATCGGGTTCTTCTGCGCCGAATGGCGTAAATGGGTCATTACACAACCTGGACTTGGCGAGGAGGCAAGTTCCATCCGACGCGGGCCAGTTCCGCCCTTGTCTTGTTCTTCCAACTTAGACACGACGGGCAAACATTCTTGTCATGTACGCTCACATACGGGCACGCGACACGTCTATACGACGGCTCCTCGGGCGACTCGGTCCAGTGAACCCCAGCACGGTGGAGGGCAAGGTGGTCGTCCTCAGACGACGTTACCATGACGAGTCATACGGTTTCCGCAGGGTACGCGAGTTCACCATGCCAGATTGTACGTCTCCGGGCGCGTCTCTCTCCGCCGGCGTTGATTCACTCATGCCTTGCATCAGACACCCCCGAGCAACTGGCCAACCGAGTGACGAATGCCCCTTTGCTGCGTTATGCGGACGCCCTTCGCACCCACGGACACCGCGCTGCATCCATCGACCCCCTCGACATTCTCCGACGCGAACGTGTCGCAGCACTCGAGCCTACTCGATACGGCATAACAGACCCTTCTGCTACGTACAATGTTGATGGCATTCTCTGGACCGGTGAGCGTCACGGAAAGGGAAAGAACTGGTCCCTTGACCAAATCACTGGCTTTCTCAACGCGGTCTATGTGGGACGTATCGCATACGAGTATATGGACCTCCCAAGCAAGACGGAACGACTTTGGTTTGCCCATCTCCTCGAGTCCGAGGCTGCCAATGTCGTGCCCTCCACTGCTCCGGAGCGCCAACGGAGGACCCATGAACTCCTTGCGCGCTCCGAGGTGTTTGACACGTTTTTGCAGGCTAAATTTCCAAATCTGAAGCGGTATGGTTTGGAAGGTGGCGAATCCATGTTGCCTGCGCTCGACGCGTTGTTCGCTGCGGCTGCACGCGGTATGTCTTTTGACCAGCCTCCTTTCAGTGTCGTTGATTCACTTTATGTGACGCTAGCCGATACGGCTCATATCATCCTTGCCATGCCACATCGTGGACGGCTTAACTTGCTCACTGGTCTGTTAGATTACGACCCCGCCGCGCTCTTTCACAAGATAAAAGGTGGAGCGGAAGCACGTGTCGATGGTGAAACGATCTCAGGGGATGTGCTCAGTCACTTGGGTGAGTGTATGCGCTTTATTTCGTGTTTCCAGAGTGAACAATCTCCGTCCAGTGGCTTCTCCCACATTGAACTGTGATGGAAAAGAAATCAAGGTATCTCTCCTGCCAAACCCATCACATTTGGGTACGTCGTTTATACATGCAGACTCTTGCTGCATCCATTTTCAAGTCGGATGCGTGCGTATATTATACTGGTTTGCTGATCCTTCTCCACTCCAGAGGCCGTGAACCCTGTTGCGCTAGGCAAAGCTCGCGCCAAACAGTATAGTCTTCTTAAGGCACTCGAGAAGGGAGGCGCTGGGGCAGAGGGATGTATGCTCGGAGATAAGGTGCGTCATGACGCCTGCCTGAGCAAGCATACATTGAGCGATCTGGCTTGCACAGGTGATGTGCGTTCAACTCCACGGGGATGCGAGCTTCACGGGCCAGGGTGTCATCATGGAGGCACTCGGTTTGAGTATGTGTTATTTGTCTCATGACCGCCGCGTGTTTTTGACCACTTGTCCGTAGGTAATTTGCCACATTACACTAGTGGTGGAAGTGTACACATCGTGGTCGAGTACGTTCTACCCTGCATCTCGCTTTTCGAGTATTTCTCACATCCTGACGAATAAACAGTAACAAGTGCGTACAACCCTGCTCGATCCATCTCTGCCTGATGAGCTGGCTTCTAGCATTGGGTACACGACACCCGCGTCTGCTGCGCGGTCTTCACTGTATTGTTCAGATGTTGCGAAGATGGTCAACTGTCCTGTCTTGCATGTGAACGGTGATTATCCTGAGGGTAACTATCCGTCTCACGCCGAATCCCTTGCACGCACAGAAGAGATATGATCACCAGACTAATGGTTCTCCTTATAGATGTTTCTCGCGCAATCGAGATCGCGTTCAAGTACAGAAATTACTTTAGGAAGGATATCGTCATAGATCTGATGGTGTATCGCCGCTGGTAAGTATCTTCTTTTAATGGCGTCACTGCAATTTCAATCTTGATGAACCCGATCTTCAGGGGTCACAACGAATTGGACGAACCTGCATACACCCAGCCGATTATGTACCAGAAGATCCGATCAAGGCAGAGCGTGCCTCAACTCTACGAGGACAAACTGGTGGTGCGTGTCGTACTTCCTTTGAACATGTGTGTGTGTTCGTCGCGCAACTTCTTATTGATCGTATGTTGTGGTCAATAATAGTCCGGTGGCGTCATTTCTCAGGATTCCGCATCCTCGATCCGAAGTTCTTACAAGGCCGTGCTCAACGACGCTATCACAGCCTCCGCGACGTATTCTCCTCCCTTGGTCAAGTTCGAGGGCCAATGGAAGTCCATCGTTATCGATGGGAAGGAGGTACCTATGGTCTGGCCGGGTTCGAAGAAGGCGAAGACGTTCGACACGGGGGTACCTACCGAGGTGCTGCAACAGGCTGGAAGGGGGAGCGTTGAGGTTCCAGCTGGATTCGTACGTACTTGTTTTCTCAACTTTCGGTACAACTGGGTTTATGGTCATTCTTCAGGAGATCCATCCTCGTTTGCAGCGGCACGTCAAGAGTCGTCTAGCGAGCTTGGACAAGGGAGAGGGTATCGATTGGGCCACTGCCGAGGTACCTGGCATTCACTCCTTTGAACAAAAGATAAAATTGGTGCTCATTGCGTTCGATAGGCGTTGGCATTTGGCACGCTCATGCTCGATGGATGCGACGTTCGGATCGCTGGACAAGATGTAGGTCGAGGAACGTTTAGTCATCGGTACGTTCTCATTGCTTTGGTGTGATGTCCGCTTCTCATCCCGGTCCTCTCTGACGCCTTTAAGTCATGCGATGCTCGTTGACCAAAACACAGAAGGGGTGGTCGTTCCACTGAACCATGCACTGACGGGAGTAGTTGGGAAGCTAGAACTTGCGAACAGTGGGTAACCTTTGCCCTGTTGTGTGCACCACTGATGGAATGGATACCTTTAGGTTCATTGAGTGAGATGGCGGTTCTCGGGGTGAGATATCTCGCATATGGGTATCGATGCTTGTTGACCATGTCCGTAGTTCGAGTATGGCGCTTCTTGGGAGAGGCCCGATCTTTTGCCCATCTGGGAGGCTCAGGTATTGTCATCTTCCCATTCTTTGCGATACAGATGACCGACCTGGCTTGATGTTAGTTCGGTGATTTCTTCAATGGTGCCCAAATCATTATCGATACGTTCATCTCGAGTGCCGAAAGTGAGTGACCAGGCTTCTTTTCTATGCTCCGCGGTAACGACGCTTCGTGATCATAGCGAAATGGCTGAAGCAAAGTGGGATTGTACTCTTGCTGCCTCATGGTTTAGACGGCGCCGGACCGGAACACTCTTCCAGTCGCATCGAGAGAATGTTACAGGTATAAAACCATGCCTAATCACCTAGTCGTACTGATCGTTTGTAATTAGCTCACGAACGATCCTTACACCCCCGAGTCGAAGGCGAATATCAACATGCATGTCGTCTTCCCCACCACACCAGCACAATATTTCCATCTCCTTCGTCGCCAAATGAAGAGGAATTATCGCAAACCTCTTGTCGTCGCTGCACCCAAGGGTCTCCTTCGTTTGGCAGTACGTTGATACCATCTTCCATTTCTTATGAAACTCACTTTGTTCCTGGCTTCAGGCTGCCTCTTCCAAGCTATCGGAAATGCTTCCTGGTACCCAATTCCGGCCAGTTCTCCCTGATGCGCATCCGCCGACGGAGAAAATCGAGCGTATCGTGTTGGTCAGCGGAAAGATTTACTACGAGCTCGCCAAAGAACGTGCCGTACGAGGCTTGGAAGACCGAGTAGCGCTCATACGTATCGAAGAGCTCGCGCCATTCCCGTTTGCCTACCTCGCGGACATCCTCAAGCCTTATACGACATCGACATCGAAACCGGAATGGTTGTGGATACAGGAAGAGCCGAAGAATCAGGGTGCGTGGGGACATGTCAAGGATAGGCTGGGAACCGTGTTGAGTGGGTTGGGTGAACGTGCGGAGGTGGGGTTCGTTGGTCGACGTGAGGATGCGGTGCCGGCGACGGGGATTGGAAAGGATTATCAAGTGCAACAGAGAGCTGTCGTCGAGGGTGCGTTTCAAGGATTGTAGGAGGGAGGCGTGTTCCATGTGGTAGGTAATGGTGTCAGCGTGGTAGTGCTAATTCTGGGGTCTATTAGGGAGGTGCATAATCGAGCAGAAGTATTTACTTTGTTTACCATGTATAAGGTAGGCGTCATGCGAATCCATCAAACCTCATGTGAGGTGACCCGAGTGTGACACCACAGCAATGGAGAGGAGATGGAATATGTACTCGACATTACAATGAATAGTATTCTATTGACTTGTCATCTTATCAAGGTCAGCCATCAATATTTCGGGGAGAACACAGTGACCTCGGAGCTTCTTCACAGGGTATGGCATTCGTGACTAAGCGGGATCTGCATGCTGACTCAGGGGAGGAGGAAGAATGATATAGCGAGTTCATGGAGCTCGCTATCCAATGCTGAAGGTTCAGTTTCATGCTTGAACCGCTTTTGAACCTCGGATACTGCTTCGAGCACATCTGTTACATCCGGATCCAACACAGGATCAATGCGACTCTCATTTCTATTCACGGTAAGGACCGGACTAATGACTGCTTTCTGTGAGGACCAATGTCAACAAGATGTGCAGTAGACGCACTGGGGCATTCTGAGCAACCTGCAGCTCCAGGTCTGTACTCACTGCCTTCTCGCTGCTCTATCTGGTACGTTTTCTCTTGTGCTCGTCGTTGCATTCCACCTCCCCAGGCTGGTCGGGCTAATTGTTTCCAGTATCTTGTTCGCCCATCAGATTGATTACATAGATGTTCTAACTGAAGAATTCCCAGATCGTGTAATTATCAAAGTAAAGTTCGTGGCTCCTTCACAGGGGTTTCCGACCGCAAAAGACTCGCACCGCTGTGTGAGAACCTTCAATGTTATCCCACTCCTCCGAAACTTCGTCCAGCGCCTTGTTAAACTCCTCGGCCGACGCGAACCGATCCAACCCGCCCGCTCTCATCACAGAATCCCGCATCCCTCTCCATGCACCGATCGTCATGTCCCTCCCCTGAACGCCATCCTCGCCAGCCCACTTGCCCAAGTTCATGACCACCTCCTCGGACTTGACATCGACGAACCCAGCTGCTTTCAACATGTCCGCAATATAAATCCCACAGCGCATCAACATGTCATTTTTCCCAAGAAACTCGTCCAAAAATAACACGTGCGTGGCTGTTTTCGCTCCCGACACCCATTCGGGGCCGATTTCGATCAGCTGGGCGTACCCACCCGGCGCGAGCACGCGGTACATTTCGTCGATGCTGCGTCGCCATTGATCGCGCGTGTAGGCGCAGATAAGGAGACGTTGATGGACGAGGGCGAATTTGGAGGACCAGTAGGACGGGAGGTCGGTCGCGGAGCAGATCGAGAGGTGGACGTTTGCAGAGAGGGCGGCGTAATTGGGGAAGAGGCGCGATTCGATGTCGACGCCGTAGAGCTGGACGGATTCGGGGAGGTGGGCGCGGGCGTCGCAGAGCCATGCGCCTGTTTTTTTAAAAAAAGGTGGGACGCGACGTCGTTGGTGCGTTGGTGCGAGACTTTTTTTGGGGGGAAGCGAGATGGCTTACCTGCACCGGTACCGATGTCCAGGACTTCATCCTTTTCTGAGAATGAGATGGGGGGGAGGATGAGACGACCACCG
>JBBPTL010000442.1:0-12768 GCA_038094095.1 Boletus putidus
ACCCCAAGTGCTAGGCTGGACGTCCTCCAGTCTAGTTCACTTGGTTTCTTCCCTTGAAGCCTTGCTTGACTCACTCCTCCTCTTCTCTCCCTCATCCTCTATTCTTGTGGCCTGTAGACCCCCTTAGAGCTTTAAGGTTGTTTCAGCAAGAATGTGTAGAACTAGCTAGGGAGCTATTGTACAAAAGGTGCCCTATATATATGTATAAGGAATGCGCACAGACCATGCTGTGCTCAGCCTGATAAGAGATAAGGATGACATCAGAGATAAACGATAAGGGTCTAGGCAAGAAGAGTGAAATAAGAGCCTAGGCCATGATATAAAGATAAGAAGTCTAGCCCTGAAGATAAGGAATAGAGGCCTTGACCTGAGTGGCGTGAGAACATGATAAGGCTTGGCAAAAGTAAAGAGAAAATAAAGGAAGCCTTGGCAGAACTGTAACACATACTGATCGAGTGGTTCATTAAAGGTCTCCACCCCTGTGTTTCCAGGATGGTTCTGTCCATCAAAAACATCCCCACCACCCTTGCTGGATGGATTGAGAAAGTGTCTCAATTCCACTCTCAGATCTGTCGCATCGATGATATCTCAGCTGGAAGAGCCTTTATCCCCTTTAATCAAGGGTCCTCCCAACCTCAACGAGACCCAAATGCGATGGACGTCGACACTGTCCACCTCACTCCTGTCCAGCACACCACCTACATGAAAGACAACAAGTGCTTTGTTTGTCATCAGGTGGGCTGCCACTCCTCCAACCATCCCCACCGATCTGGACCATCCACACCTCCTCGCCCACTGTTACGATTTGCCCCTGTTTCTTTTCTTTTGCTTATGAATCCTTTACTGGGATGACTAATCCGGCACAACCCGGAACCTTCTTATTCTTTCTACGTTGTTCTACAACGTTCTATAGGATTCTCATCCTACCTTTATCCTTATCATGCCATAGCTTTCTTCCCTTATTCAGCATGGTCCGTGCGCAGCCTTAAACAGTATAAATACGCCCAGTAGACTACCCTGTACCTCAGACTAGATCTACTTGGGAATTCTACCTCTTTCCTCGTACTTGCTGCTTGAGTCTGTCTCTCGCAGTCTTTCTTCATCTCACCAGAACTCAGAACCCTTGACTTCGTCTCTGTGACGTTGTCTCGGCCCTATCCAGAACTCTCAATGTCGTCACTTCGACTTTGTCTTGACCAGAACCCTTGACCCAGACCTTATCCAAGTCTATGCTTGTTCCTACCCGGACCAAGCGTAACACCCACCTTGCAACCTGCAGAGAATAAGGGCTGTGTACACCCCCACTCCAGCAACCCCCAAGCCCTCTCCCATGGGCCAATATGTTGAAGAGTTAAGGAAGAGAAATGTACCTCAGGACAAGGTACTCAAAGTACTCAAAGCTTGCTTCGAAGAAGATGAAGAAGACAAGGAAACCATTGCTGCAATGGTAGTGGCCAATGAATGGCCAAAGGATTTTTAGATAGGAGGGAAGTTTCGATGCCTTCTCCTCCTCAAATCATTGCTCCCGTATTTGTATCAGATAGACATGCCCAATCTATTCAAATCCCACTTTCTCTATACGCATGGAAGAATGCACAAGTCATTGACATCACCGCGCTGATTGACAGCAGTGCTACTGGATGTTTTATTGACTGAGACCTGGTAAAATGAAGGAGACTCCCAATGGAGTGACTCCAAAAGCCACTGAAGGCTCAAAACGTGGACGGAACGTCCAACCAAGGAGGCATTATATGCCATAAAACTATGCTTGTTGTCCGCATTGGCAAGGTTGAGGAAAAGTGAGACTTTTTAGTCCTCAACTGCAGAAAAGAAAATGTCATCTTAGGACTCCCCTGGCTTTGAGAAGCCAACCCTATCATCAATTGGGCTACTGGAAAAGTGGAAATCCCGAACCAACCCAAGAAACCCTGCCATGACTGCCCTCGAAGTCTCACCCAAAGATACCTGGTGCAATACTTAGATCTAGACCCAGACACCAAGACAGCCCGCCTCTGGAAGAAATGCACCGAGTGAAGCGCTCAGAATGCATACTGTTACAGTTATGGCCCCTAGCCCCTAATGGACTTGTCTTTTTCTTTTGTTTTCTTTTATCTTATCCTATCGTGACAGTATCGACTACTGATCGCTCTAGATCATCGCCTTGCTTGTCCCTCATGGATGCAGGCTCCTTTTCATTTCTTATTCGCGCCTCATGGATGCCTCACTTACTTTATTCATTTCTCTTAGGTGCCTCACCTGTTGAGCACCCATCACACTCCGTTTTCATATGCTGCCACCGCATCATGTCTCCCATGCATTTACCGTGTGTTTTCCTCATGTCCCACCTCATGCATTCCACTCGTATTTAATCTCCGCGCCTCACGCGCATGTCATGTTTATAATATATATCACAATATGTACATACAGTAGTTTAGTATATAAACCCCAAGTGCTAGGCTGGACATCCTCCAGTCTAGTTCACTTGGTTTTTACCCCTTAAGCCATTTAACACGAAGCTCATCCCCACATTCGCTTATCTTATTAGCCGAAGTCGCTACCTTCGGGTGACGGCTGATGATGCTACCCCTTACGTTGCCGAGGCAGCTGATGCTTCTCACGCCCATGTCAATGACGCAACTCCACTTGACCCGCTCGGACCTTTGGGTCTATGCTGCGGTGTCTCTTTTCCCTCTTTACTTTTACGGTTTGGGTGCGGCCTATGGACCCTCACAGGTTTATGGGTTGTTTCACATACCCCATATGCCACACCACCCTCTCCACTGACATTGCCATAAAAGAAGAAAAGCCTAAGGTAGTACTACCTGACACTTATAAGGACTTTGCCGATGTCTTCGAGAAGAAGACCATCGATGAACTTCCCCCTTCCCAAAACTACGACCATACCATTGACCTCAACAAAGATTTTACGCCAAAAGTTACCAAGGCTTACCCTCTGATAATCCAAAGGAAGCTGAAGCATGCAAAGTGTTTGTCGATGAGCATCTTGCATCTGGGAAGATCACTCCATCAAAGTCCCCACAAGCCACTCCATTCTTCTTCGTGCCAAAGAAAGATGGCTCCCTTCGTCCTTGCCAGGACTACTGTTATCTCAACTCCCACATGGTAAAAAATGCTTATACCCTTCCTCTCATCTCGGACCCTGTAGATCCCTCAAAGGATCTTCCATCTTCACTAAAATGGACATCCGATGGGGGTACAACAACATTTTAATCAAACCCAATGATCAATGGAAGGTAGCATTCATTATGCTGTTTGGACTATTTGAACCAACGGTTATGTTCTTTGGCCTTTGCAACTCCCCCACCACGTTCCAGGCTTTAATGGATCACATTTTCGGTGATCTTATGGCAGAAGGATGGCTCGTCATCTACATGGACGACCTCCTTATCCATTCAAAGGACGCCGCTGTCCATAAAGAACATACCTGGCGAGTCTTGGAATGACTCTGTGAACACAAGCTTTTTCTCAAGCTTGAGAAGTGTTCCTTCAACGCTGCGGAAGTAGAATACCTTGGCATGGTTGTCAAGGAAGGACAGGTCAAGATGGACCCCATGAAACTCCATGCCATTGAGGAATGGAACTCCCCTACCAGTGTTAAGGCAGTCCGATCGTTCATAGGATTCTGCAATTTCTATTGCAGATTTATCATGAACTTCTCTGTGATCACTTTCCCACTCCACAATCTTATGAAGAAAGGAGCCAATTGGGATTGGACCCCCATCTGTGAACAGGCATTCCAGAAAATCAAGTCTTCCTTTTTGCAACAACCAGTGCTTGCAATGCCCGACACCACCAAACCCTTCACTGTCATGACCGACACCTCTCTCACTGCCACAGGTGCAGTACTCATGCAGAACAACAGCAATGGGAACCTCCACCCGTGTGCTTACTTGTCAAAAACTCTCTGAAACAACCTTAAAACCCTTGATAGGGGTCTACAGGCCACTGGCAACTAGGGAGGATGGAGAAGAAGAGAAGAGGGAGTCAAGCAAGGCTTCAAGGGGAGAAACCAAGTGAACTAGACTGGAGGACGTCCAGCCTAGCACTTGGGGTTTATATACTAAATAAGTGTATGTACATGTTTGTACATATAGGGGAACATGTGACGCGCATGAGGTGCGGAGATTAAATACGAGTGTAAAACATAAGGCGAAACATGAGGGAAACATACGGTAAACATGTGTAAAACATGATGTGTGGCAGCATATGAAAAGGAAGTGTGATGGGTGCTCAACAGGTGAGGCACCTAAGAGAAATGAATAGAATAAGTGAGGCGTCCATGAGGCGCAAGTAAAGAATGAAAGGGAGCCTGTGTCCATGAGGGACAAGCAAGGCGAAAGTCTAGAGCAATCAGTAGTCAATGCTGTTGCGATAAGATAAGATAAAAAGAAAAGAAAGAAACGACTAAGTCCATTGACAGACAGGGGCCGTAACCGTAACACTCTCTTCTTGGCTGAATGAAACTATGACATCCATGATTGTGAGTTACTCACCGTCATCCATGCCCTTGAAGAGTGGCGACACTACCTCCATGGCACTGGCCACCCCATCACGGTCATAACCAACCATAAGAACTTGGCATATTTCCATCAACCCCAAAAGCTCTCTTGCTGGCAAGCCTGATGGGCTATGTTCCTGCAGGATTTTGACCTGCATTACCACAATGTTCCCGGCACCCAGATGGGCCCTGCTGATGCACTCTCTCATTGAGATGAAGTTGACACTTCTAACGACAACATTGCCACCACGCTCCTCCCAGACCACCTCTTTATCTGCGCTCTTGATGTCGCCCTTGCCTCCAAAATGGCCATCTCCTCCTCCACTAACCCTATTGTGCAGCATGCCCTGGAAGCCTTGTATGATGACACCCCCAGCTTCCCTTGGGCCGCTGCTTCCGATTGGTTCTATGAAGATGGCAAGCTATACTACCACCATCGCCTCTATGTCCCGGAGTCGGCCCAATTGAACCTTGTGCAGTCCCTGCATGAAAGTGAGGCCAGTGGTCATGGTGGCATCTTCTGTACCCAGAACATGGTCTCACATGACCATTGGTGGCCTGGCATGGGCATCTTTATTCATTGATTTGTCACTGGTTGTGCCCACTGCCAAGCACATAAGGTGAACACCCACCCCATGGTACCCTCTCTCATGCCACTCCGCAGTAAGGCCACATGTCCGTTCCAGCAGGTATCTGTCGATTTGATCACGATCTTCCCGTTTCCCAGGGCTTTGATTCTGTCATGGTCATGGTCGACCATGGCCTTATGAAGGGGGTAATTATCCTCCCTTGTCACAAAACAATAGACACTGTGGGTGTTGCCAGGCACTTTTTTGAATGAGTCTTCACTCGTTTTGGTCTCCATGACCACTGCATCTCCGACCAAGGCCCACAGTTTGCCTCCGCCTTCGCCAGAGAACTATCCCACCTCCTAAAGTATGACCTTGCCCTATCCTCCGCATACCACCCTCAGACCAATGGTGAAACTGAGTGAGTAAACCAAGAGCTCAAAACTTATCTCTGCATATTTTGTGATGGAAGACACAACAAATGGGCTGATCTCCTTCTGATGGCCAAATTTTCCCATAATGCCACTGTACATTCCATCACTGGGAAATCCCTATTTTCCCTTATCCTTAGATATGAGCCAAGGGCTTATCCACCAATGGAAAAGATGTTCCTCCCTGCCTTAGAAACCTGTCTCACGGAACTAACGGAAAGCTGTTCAGAAGCCCTCGGTACACATGAGAAAGCCCAGCGGAGTATGAAGGAACGGATCATATCGAAGTTCTGCCCCTGGAAGGTCAGAGATAAGGTATGGCTAGAAGGATGCAACCTGCGACTCAGGTACCCATCCAAAAAGCTCGC
Source organism: Boletus putidus (assembly GCA_038094095.1). NCBI lineage: Eukaryota > Fungi > Basidiomycota > Agaricomycetes > Boletales > Boletaceae > Boletus > Boletus putidus. The sequence goes on from JBBPTL010000442.1 coordinate 5,888, forward strand.
TCCAAGAAGAGAAGGACCCTTCGAGATAAGCAAAGTCATCTCCCCTATTGCCTTCCACCTCCACCTTCCCTCCACCTGGAAGATACATGACATTGTAGAAATACTAACCCGACTGGGTAGGAAGAAATCCGACCCGTCAGTAGTAATTGTTAATAAAATAAGGGTGCAATATATTTGACCCTTAGGGATTCAAGAAGGAGAAGAAAAGGGAGAAGGATAGGTCTTAGACCTTGTATACTCAGCTTATGACTCGAGTTTGGGTATGTAGATCACTTCTGCATGTTGCAGACGAGTGATTAGAGTACAAAGTATGTTTTCTGAAGGCTCCTACACATCACAGGCGAGCCATGGATTTGGGTTGCGTCAGGAAATGCATAGATGTGCGGGGAAGCGTAGAAGGTTCTTAGGAAAGCGTCGCAGGCTTTCAGACAATGTTGTGTGTGGCGAAAGGCAAAAATATATTAAAGATTGACAACACCCTCTTATAGTCTGGGCATACCCGAGACTTGAAACACATACAAAAATAAGTAGGTGTGCGCTTTGACAGTGCCCGAACAAGTAAATATGAAATACTACGAAGTGAAAATGGAGGATGTGTAGAAGAAGTAGAGAATGACATGTTAGAAATAAGAGAGAGACTCACCGATGAACTGGACATGGACATGGACATGGACGAAGGGTGTGCGCAGTTGATACGACGCAATGCAATGCAATGATTCCCATGTGTTCGGAAGAATGATGCAATGCGCAGGAGAGTGCTGCAATGCGTGGATAGCGTGCGGGTTCGATACGAATGAGCGGAAATGGATGGAAGGTAGATGTCGAAGTATGAGGATGTATGAGGAAGGGAGGTGAAGGGATATGAGGGCGAATGCAGGGATAGGGAATGTGTGTTCCCTACAATGTCTTCCATGCTTCCCTCTTATCGTCCTATCAGGAAACTCCTGAACACAGACCCAATTACACAAACCTTCTGCCGGACACAATAGACAGAGATGAAGAATACAAAATAGAGAAGGTTCTGTCACACCATGGCACCAAGGCATGAAGGCAGTACTTGGTATCCTGGAAAGGGTACTCCACAGCAGAGAACACCTGGGAACCCAAGGGAAATCTCAAACATGCACAAAGCCTCCTTCGCGCTTATAAGCTCAGGAATCCAAAGGATTTCCCCCAGTTCCCTTGTTGACCATGTCCATCCCACAACTAGCCCATCCTCTGCCTCATCTGCTTTGTCTGCTCATGTCACTGCTCCTGACATTCCTGTCTGGTCTGTCCAACTTCCACCCTTCACCCATTGTATCCTCTTCACCAGTATCCTGGAAAACCCTGTCACCATGTTGTCCATCAAACGAATCATGTCATTTATCAATAACCCTACCCTTCACCATCTGGCATGTCTCTATCGGAACTATGCTCTAATGCGTAACATTCACACCATGCTGTGCCCTGATGGGCTGCCTTCTGTTTATACTGCCACCATGGAATGGGCCTTGGTAGAAGCCCACACCAGTACCCTAGACCTTCTATTTGAAGAAGGATTTGAGCGCATTGTCAATGAAATCGTGCCAGGCACGGTGCTCCACATCCTATGCCCCATCCTCCTTAGCCTGTCCATAGTTCAATGCTTGATTTACTTTTCCCAAACCCCTATCAGAAATCCAGTTGCGATCCCACCGCCATCACCACCCGCATACCCCCCAGTTGATGTCTCTCCCACACCAATGCCAGTCCCTGCCCCAGTGGTAAACTCACCACTGTATGCCCCTTGACCACTCTCTCCTACTCCCCCCACCATTATGGCCAGCCCTGCCCATACCTCCTCCTCTCTCAATTCCTTTCGAACCAGCCTCAACGAGCCCACCCCCAGAACCAGACCGCAGCCTCAGGTTGCTCGTCAAGGCGGCCATTTTCCGGCTTGTGGAGCTCAAACGAGACAGACCCTCCTAGAGGTAGGGGGGATTCCTCACACTGTAGCATTGACCGCCCTAGGACGAAGAGTGGCAGAAGCCCTGTCTAGAGGAGGTACACCTGCGATGACCACCCCCACTCATCCAGTCACCCCCATCACCGCCCCACCACCTTACACCATTCCCTCTCCTTGAGAAACCATACAGAACCCTATCCTCATTGATGATTGCACACCCGAACCACAGCCCTTTCAGGCTCCTGCACTCTGCTGCATGGAGTGCCACTTGTTACAACATACCCGCCGCCACTGCCCCAAGTACCAATGTCCCTGGTGCCACACAATGGCGCCTAGACACATAACCTCCACTTGCCCAGCGAGGCAGTGTGGACTTTGTGGTGGCCTTGGCCATGTTGTCATCAACTGCGCCTTCAAGGACTATGACCTGGAGGATGCCTACAACTATGAGGAGAATGAGGGAGATAGGTCTGGTTGAGTCGGTGCCTCAACCTTACAAGGGGGGTAATGTTACAGATATTTCTTTTTCTTCACTTCGCTATAATTGGGACTTAGTCTTTGGACTACAGTTACATGGGGGATAGCCCCTATGTTTCTTATGCTTACCTCACCTTCACTTACATCAGCATTCCCTTCGCTTTCTCTAGAACATTTTATTTGCTACGATCCAGACTTCTCGCGGGTAGCACCACTCGTCCACATTAGGTTACCTGGTCTGTGTACTATACACAGCTGCTTGGTCTGTGCACCATCCCTAGCCCTATATAAGGGGCCATATCTGTACTTGTATTTCCTCAGCTAGTTCTACGCACCTTGTGCTAGTAATCTAGTCTCCTTCCAGCTCTTAGTGTGCACACTTAAGAGTCTGAGTTTCCTACACATCTCTGTGTCTCCTGGCTACACTTGAGTGCCAGCTCTCAGACTAGGTTTCTTGCACATCAGTGTAACACAAAATGACCAAACATGCAAGAGTTGTGGTTTAGAACTCATGGAGATATGGCCATTACAGGACCACATGTTATTGTGTCAGTGTATGTACTCTCTACTGGCATTGTGACTCAGGGTGTGAGGACCACACTTAGTGCTGACCACTCACATTTTGGCACCTACCAGTGGCTACAAGCCAACCAAATATGCAAGAGATGTGGTCCAGAGCCCATGGAGATATGGCCATTATAGAACAGCATGTTATTATGTCAGTGTACGTGCTCTCCACTGGAAGATGTAATCTCAGCCAAATAAAGGCATAGGTATTCTCATCTGACATCACACACCAATATACATATACAAACATTGTTTTTGACATTACAAGTGAATCAAACATTGCAACAGTCTACTCTATAATTTTAATATGGGTGAAACTTGCTCAAATAAATCTGGAAAAAGCTGGAAGAATAGGGGGACATAGTACAAAATAGGTAGTGTAGCTGTGTGTCAAAAAGGCCAGTCTGGACCAGTTGCAACTGGTCTTTTTCAGTCTTTTTAATTTCTCAAAAACCAAAGACTGAGACCAAGATTGATCAAGACTAAAGTTCAGTCTTTGGACTGGACTTTCAAACACTAACAAACATGCTCTACTAATATACAAAACTGTCTAAGTTTGTATCTGCTGCCTGTGCCAAAGGCACAATGGGTGAAAGACTAGTTTGTAATTTAAAGGACCAGACCAAAACAACAAAAAACTGGTCCTAAATGGTCCTAAACATGGTCTTTCAAAGACCAGTCTGTAGTGATCCACAATGTGAGAACCAGACTTAGTGCCAACCACTCAGGTTGTAGTATACACCCCTGGCTGCGAATGGGTTCAATATGCAAGGCATTCCATGCAGATCCCATGAAGATGCAGCCATTTTAAGACTGCATGTCTTTTGTTGGTATATCTACTCTCAGTTAAAAAGTTGAATCTGAGTGAAATGAAAGTGTAGGTATTTCCATGTGATCTTACACACAAATATACACATAGATATACACAGATAGCATGATTATTATATTATCATATCCAACTGATTGTATGTACATGCTATATGAAACCATCTAACTTTACTATCTCCAACCTGTGCTGAAAGCACAACAGGTGAAAACACCTAGTGTGAAATAAGTGTTGGGTGGGTCATGTGTCTTTTTGGCACTGGTTAGTTAGTTGATGCCAGTGGACTGTGTGCAAGCCTCAGGTAGTTTTGGGTAATGTTTGCCTAGTTGGCATGCAACTTGTGCCATCTGTGTATAGTTTTGATCTGTGCCAGTTGCATATGGCTCAGGTTATTGTTTTCCACACAGATGCTGATGGACTTGTCATGGTGCACAAGTTGTCATTAATTTGCACAGAATAAACTCATGGATGCCTTTTGATTACATACCAGGTTGCATGCTACTTGACACAAACATCATGCAAGAGATGGAAAGAACACAATATATGATTGTGAATGTGATAAGATTACATGTGACAAGAATGGACACAAATAGACTATTTACAGCTGCTGCCATGAGCACCTGCCTTCCTTTCAACCTTTACATAAAAGAGCTCACCATAGACATCATCTGAGATCCTTGCCAATTGCATATCAAGGCCTGACTCAACCCATCGTGCTGCTGCTATAATGTACTTATCATCATCTAGAATTGGCTGGAAGGTCTTAATTATTTCGCCCACTCACTTGTCTGTGGGCTGTTTGGCAAGGCTGTTCAATGTGGTGAGTGCTTCCATTGATTGCATGCAGTTTTCTGGTGTCAAACTGAGCACATGTTGGAGGATGCGAAGCAAGATGGGAGTCTTGTTCATTTCTGTATCAAATTCCTCTTTGCCCATCATTGTCTTGTATGAAGTCCAATTGTATTGGATTATGTCATCTGAAGATGGAAGCCATGAGCATTGAGATTGCTTTGCTGGTGGATGTGCCCACCATCCTTTGCATTGACCTCTTTGGCAACCTCAAGACATTGATGGTTGATATAGGATGTATCATCTTCATCATCTGAATCCACCACCATGTTTGATGCAGGTTGCTTTTTGGATGGCATCATTTCCTCCTCATTCAACTCTGGAAAGAACATTGTGATCATCATGAGCACAAATGTCATCATTTAGTAAAGCTGCAATATGAACTCACAAGGTGTTCTTCGTCTCATGGAACCATCTTCATCCACATTCATGACATCATTATGGTCTTCATCAGATGAGTCTTCCTGGACCCTTGCTGTAGGGTCAACTAGGCAGGTGATGTGCATAAGTTATTGATGACTTGCACAGAGTGATCACTTACTGGGTGTATGCATTTGATCTTTGTGTAGAAGCTGGTCAGCCCATGCTTTCAATGAATGTGTGAGCATTGATGTCATACCTTTGGAAGGAGAGACCACAGAGGTGGCTTTAGTATCACAGTCAGCTGTAAATCCAGATTGTCATTTCTTGCTGTACAAGTCAGTAGTGACTTATGCACCTTGCTTGGACTTGCCCTTTCCTTTTGAACTCTTTAAAGAGGCAGAAGCCTCACCAAGGAAGTCATCATCATCCATGTTGCTCATGAGCAGGCTGCATGTCTTCTTGTCAAACAAGGAAATGTTCTTCATTGCTTCCAAGCGCTTCTTTTCTTGTGTGATGTTGGCCTTCATTTCTGCATGTTCATGCTTCAGATCTTGACTGTCTGTTAATGTGACAACCTTCAGATTGGTCAGCTCCTTGTGACACACCATCTTGGATTGGATTCCAGAACTCCTTGACTTTTGCTTCATCTGCAAGCACTGGCAAGTGAACAGGGATGCTTTTCAACAAGTCCACAATACATGGGCTTTGTTCAAAGTCCTCATTGTTCAAGTTAGCGCTTGGATTTTCCATGTGTACGATGTGTTTCTCAGTTTCCAATAACATAGCCTATATACTGGCATAAGTTATTATTGACTTGTGCTGCTGGTTGGTTGGACATACCTTCAGTAGGTCATTCAGGGCTTGCACAACCATTGGGGCTGGCAGTCCTGATGCTATATAACCCAGGTGTTCCACCAAGACAGTCTTCTTGACCTTCTCTATGGCATCATCAGAGTCCTTGTGAAGCTTTTCTGCTTGTATAACCTGCAGCATGTGGTTGCCAGCAATCTCCCCCTCCAGTAGCACAATTGCTATCTCTCTGTCTAGACGTGGCTTTTTCTTGGTGGCTTTGGGGTGGCTATTGATGCCATCCCACCAAACCCAAATCTCAATGCCTGTGATATTGCTAAGGGTAGTGCCAACAATATAATGCATGTTCCAGCCATCCATGGTGGTCAGAAGATGCCTTCGATCTTGTTGTGACTGGTAAAGGGGTGCAAGATGTTTGATCAATGTCTCAGTCTTCTTGATTGCACCAGCATTTTCCCAAGGAAAGTGTGTGCAATGAAGCATGCTAAGCACCATCTTGATAAACCCTTGTTGTTTTTTTGTCAAGCCTTCAAAATCTTTCTCATCAGGAGCAGGATGGTGTGGTGGCTGGAGATGTTGATCTCTTTGAGTTGGCTGGCATACAACTTGATTTGCTTTGCAAGGCTTTCACAGAACCCTTTTTCCATCAACTCAGGCTTTACCTTGCCTTTGTTCAATGCAAGGTTTCCCACCTCCTTCCAGTTGTTCATTCCATGAATCCAGTTCCTGTGGTGTGTCACAATAAATGCCAATAGCTTGACATCAATTTGATTCAGTGCACTGCATAAGTCATCAATGACTTGTGCTTACCTTGGCTTTGCTACCAGTATGAGGGCCAGCATTTTCTAACATGGCAGTTGTATAGTCAGGCCAGACCCTGTTTCCTTGACTGGTATCTCGTTGTTTGACAGCATACATTGCCAATGGTTCCACCCAGTGTGTGATCTGATGAAAGAGTTAGACTTCTTGCCATGTGAGGATTATTCCCTCCCTCACCTCAGTAATGACTTGCTGTACTGACAGCTTCTCATCACCATACAGGCACAATAGGCCTGGCAACAA
>JBBPTL010000443.1:0-12764 GCA_038094095.1 Boletus putidus
AGTCCATTGGAGACAGGGGCTGTAACCGTAACACTTTTTGCATCATCCCAGGACGTTGCGGCTGGCTCTTCCTGTGAGGTGCCGCAGGCTTTGCAAGTGTTTCTTTTACACTCCCTTCTGTGATTCCCACCCAGGAACTTGCAGTCCGGGCAGGAGATCTTTGGTTTCTTACAATTGTGGATCATATGATCTCCTCTGCAATTGAAACATCCTTGTGTCGTGGCACCGATGTCCATAGCATCGGGGTCCTTATGACTGTGGGAACTTTGGCCTCGGTGGGCGGTTTGTCCGATGATGAAATCAAGGGACTCTTGGGCTTGTTACGGTTATGGTCCCTAGCCCCTAATGGACTTATCTTTTCTTTTCGTTTTCTCTTTATCTTATCTTATCGCGACAGTATTGACTACTGATCGCTCTAGAACATCGCCTTGCTTGTCCCTCATGGACGCAGGCTTTCTTTCGTTCTTTATTCGTGCCTCATGGACACCTCACTTATTCTATTCATTTCTCATAAGTGCCTCACCTGCTGAGCACCCATCACGCTCCCTTTTCATATGCTGCCACACATCATGTTTGAAACAACCCATAAACCCATGAGGGTCCATAGGCGGCACCCGAACCGTAAAGTAAAGAATGAGAAGAGACACCGCAGCGTAGACCCAAAGGTCCAAGCAGGTCGAGCGGAGTTATGTCATCGATGTGGACGCGAGAAGCGTCGCTGCCTCAGTAACGTAAGGGGCAGCGTCATCAGCCGTCACCCGAAGGTAGCAACTTCAGCTGATAAGATAAATGAGGGGATGAGCTTCATGTCAAATGGCTTAAGGGGTAAAGACCAAGTGAACTAGACTGGAGGACATCCAGCCTAGCACTTGGGGTTTATATACTAAATAAGTGTATGTACATGTTTGTATATATAGGGGGACATGCGATGCGCATGAGGCGCGGAGATTAAATACAAGTGTGAAACATAAGGCAAAACATGAGTGAAACATGAGGTGTGGCAGCATATGAAAAGGGAGCGTGATGGGTGCTCAACAGGTGAGGCACCTAAGAGAAATGAATAGAATAAATGAGGCGCCCATGAGGCGCAAATAAAGAATGAAGGAAAGCCTGCGTCCATGAGGGACAAGCAAGGCGATGTTCTAGAGCGATCAGTAGTCAATACTGTCGCGATAAGATAAGATAAAGAGAAAACGAAAAGAAAAAGATAAGTCCATTAGGGGCTAGGGACCGTAACCATAACAATGTTTCACACATGTTTACCGTATGTTTCCCTCATGTTTTGCCTTATGTTTCACACTCGTATTTAATCTCCGCGCCTCATGCGCGTCGCATGTCCCCCTATATGTACAAACATGTACATACACTTATTTTGTATATAAACCCCAAGTGCTAGGCTGGACATCCTCCAGTCTAGTTCACTTGGTCTTTACCCTTAAGATCTTGCTTGACTCCCTCCCTTCTATTCTCTACCATCCTCCTAGTGTCAGTGGCCTGTAGACCTTCACAGGTTTTAAGGTTGTTTCAGGGCTGATCCGACCCTGCGGATCTTGGCAAGATAGGAATTGATGTCATCCCGTCGCTTCCCATCTCTGACTATTTGAGCGATAATGCTCTTCTTTGTGTTGGCTTCTAGGAGGGCCACTCCGTGGGATGCGTCGATTTTGGCCTGTTCTTGCAGGCTCATCCATTTGACGATAAAATCGTCGACGCTCTGGTTTCCTTGTGTGTACCGGGTCAGCTGATTGCGTGCCCAGTCTTTTTGATTCATGGTCTGGAAAAGACCCTCGACATCGTTTACTAATTGCGCCCAGGTATAAGTGTGGCCTTTGGCCAAGTTGACTTGCGCAAAGGGTCCAGCCTTTGCTCCTTTGAGGCGGGAGAGGACAGATACAACTGTCTCATACAATCCTGCTGGTATATAGGCCCTGTTGACCTCTAACCAAGTGGCCATCTTGGCCCACCATTCTTCAAACTTAGCTTTTGACCCATCGTAATCACCTGGGTCATGGAAAATTTCTATTTTGGTAGAGTGACCTGGCATGGGCCCTCCGCCTCCTGACATACCAGCGCCTGCAGCCTGCAGCATGGTTACTTCGTTTGTGAGATTGTTAATCTCGACATCCTTTATGTTACGGTTACGGCCCCTAGCCCCTAACGGACTTGTCGTTTCCTTTTCTTTTTCTTTTATCTTATCTTATTGCGACAGTATTGAGTACTAATCGCTCTAGATCTTCGCCCTGCTTGTCCCTCATGGACGCAGGCTCCTTTTCCTTTCTTTATTCGTGCCTCATGGACACCTCACTTATTTTATTCATTTCTCTTAGGTGCCTCATCTGATGAGCACCCATCACGCTCCCTTTTCATATGCTGCCACAACTCATGTTTGCAGTATGTTCACCATATGTTTTCCTCATGTCTCACCTCACGAGATCCACTCGTATTTAATCTCCGCGCCTCACGTGCATTGCATGTAAACCCTATGTACCAAACATGTACATACATTTCTATAGTATATAAACCCCAAGTGCTAGGCTGGACGTCCTCCAGTCTAGTTCACTTGGTTCTCCCCCTTGAAAGCCATTTGACACAAATGCTCATCCTTCCACTTGCTTATCTTATCAGCCGAAGTCGCTACCTTCGGGTGACGGCTGATGACGCTGCCCTTACGTTGCTGAGGCAGTGATGCTTCTCGCATCCACGTTGATGACGCAACTCCTGCTTGATCTGCTCGGACCTTCACTGGTCTATGCTGCGGGTCACCTTTCATTCTCTACTCTTTATGGTTCGGGTGTGGCCTATGGACCCTCACGGGTTTATGGGTTGTTTCACTTTACGCGAAGCTGGTTCTTTAGCCCCGCTACTTCTCCCATGAACATTTGAAACTCCTGCAAGACAATGTCCAGCTTGTCCTGCGAGGAGAGGGTATGGTCCGTGATCGCATTGATCAGGGCTTGTGACATTGTAAAAAGAAAGTACTAGGTGGGATAAATCTAGTATTTGTAGTTCTTCCTCTTTTGAGGACGTAAGACTTTCAACGTGTAAATGTGGTCGGGGTTCTCTTCACCGCCACGTAATCTCCTTATGACTCTTTGTCTTTTAACCGGCCTTCTTTGTACTGGTTCGGGTTCCACGATCTTTAGATCCGGACTTTCACTTTGTTCCCTCTTTGGGATCCTCAACACAATGGGACCTTCTTCTACTTTAGCGACGCGTCCTGGTGATGCACTGTCGTGTTCCGAACCTAAAGGTATGGCGGTGGGTTGGGGATTGGGGTTGATGAATATATCTGGCCCCGGTGTTGCGTCGTTGGGATCTACCTGTAACGTGGAATGATACAAATAACGCTGACGAGCATAGAACCTAGTCAAAGCTGCCACTCAAGTGTAGGCAGAGGACACTTTAGGAAAGGGTAAGGGAACTCAGACTCAAGTGCGCACACAAGAGATCTGGAAGAGACTAGATTGCTAGGCATGAAGTGCGTAGAACTAGCTAAGGAATACTGGTACAGATATGACCCCTTTATATAGGGCTAGGAATGGCGCACAGACCATGTGGCTGTGTATAGTACATGGACCAGTTAATCAAAAGAGGACGAGCGGCGCTACCCGTGAGAAGTCTGAAATGTAGCAACTGGAATGTTCTAGAGAAGGGCGAAAGGAATGCTGATGTAAAGTAAGATGGTGTAAGCATAATGATACACAGGGGCTATCCCCCATGTAGCTGTAGTCCGAAGACCAAGTCCCAATCGTAGCGAACAGAGGGAAAAGAAATAATTGTAACATTACCCCCCTTGTAAGGTTGAGACACCGGCTCAACCAGATCTATCTCCCTCGTTCTCCTCGTAGTCATAGGCATCCTCTGGATCATAGTCCTTGAAACTACAGTTGGTGACAACGTGGCCAAGGCCTCCCCAAAGTCCACACTGCCTCGCTGGGCAAGTGGAGGAAGGATGCCCTGGTGCAGTCGTACGACACCACGGACATAGGTACTCTGGGCAATGTTGGCGGGTGTGTTGTAACGAGCGGCACTCCACGCAACGGAGTGCAGGAGCCCGAAAGGGCTGAGGTTCGGGAGTGCGATCATCGACGAGGATGGGATTCTGCATAGTACCACGGGGGGATGGGATAAGATAGGGCGGTGGTGCGATAGGAGAAACGGGACGAGTGGGGGTGTTTAATGCAGGGGTACCTCCCCTGGATAGGGCTTCCGCTACCCTTCTTCCCAGGGCGGTTAGAGCCACCGTGCGAGGGATTCCTCCTACCTTTAGGATGGTTTGTCGCGTTCTAGCATTGCAAGCCGGAAAACGGCCGCCTCGGTGAGCAACCTGAGGCCGTTGTTGCCTAGGTTCAGCTGTGGGCTTGTCGAGGCCTGTCCAAAAGGACTCCAAGGATGAGGAGCTGCGAGTGGGGCTGGCTATGACTGTGGGAGGGGTAGGAGAAATGGGGCGAGGTGCATATGGCGGGGAATTTACTACTGGGGGTGGTGGTGGTGGAAGGGCGACTGGATTCTGGACAGGGACCTGTGAGAAGTATATAGCGTGTTGGGTGGCGGATAGGCTCAAAAGGATAGGGCGTAGAATATGAAGTACCATGCCTGGTACAATATCGTCGACGATACGTCCAAATCCTTCTTTGAACAGGAGGTCTAGGGTACTGGTATGAGCTTCCACTAGGGCGCGTTCCATGGTGGCAATATACACAGGTGGTAGTCCGCTCGGGCAAAGCATAGTATGAATATTACGCATCAAGGCATAATTGCGATAGAGGCATGCAAGGTGGCGTAGGGTAGGGTTATGGATGAACGACTGAATTCATTCTATGGATAACGTAGCGGCAGGGTTTTCGAGGATGCTCGCAAAAAGGATGGGACGGGCGAACGGCGGGAGGTGGACAGAGCGAATAGGAATATCGGGAGCAGCAGCATGAGCAGGAGCGGGGTTTGTAGTGGGGATGGACATGATTGTTTAGTGAGGGAACTGGGGAAAGTCCTTCAAATTCCTGAGCTTATAAGCGCGAAGGAGGCTTTGCGCGTGTTTGAGGTTCCCTTCCGGTTCCCACGTATTTTCTGCTGCGGAGTACCCTTTCCAGGATACCAGGTACTGCCTTCGTGCTTTGGTGCCACAGTGTGACAGAACCTTTTCTATTTCATATTCCTCATCTCCGTCTATTGTATCCAGCGGAGGGTTTGTATAATTGGGTCCGTGTTCAGGAGTCTCCCGATAGGACGATAACAGAGAAGCGTGGAAGACGTCGTGGATCTTCCAGGTAGGAGGAAGGTGGAGGCGGAAGGCGACAGGGGAGATGACTTTGCTTATCTCAAAGGGTCCTTCCCTTCTGGGAGCGAGCTTCTTGGACGGGTACCTGAGTCTCAGGTTGCGTCCTTCTAGCCATACCTTATCTCCTATCTTCCAGGGGCGGAACTTGGACGTGATCCGCTCTTTCATACTCCACTGGGCTTTCTCATGTGCAGCGAGGGCTTCTGATCGACTTTCCGTAAGTTCCGTGAGACATGTTTCGAGAGCAGGGAGGAAAGTCTTTCCCATTGGTGGATAAGCCCTCGGCTCATATCTGAGGATCAAGGAAAATGGGGATTTCCCAGTGATGGAATGGACGGTGGCATTATGGGAAAATTCGGCCATCGGGAGGAGATCTGCCCATTTGTCTGGTCTTCCATCACAGAATATGTGGAGATACATTTCGAGTTCTTGGTTAACTCGTTTGGTTTCACCATCGGTCTGAGGATGGTATGCAGAGGAGAGGGCGAGGTCGTATTTTAGGAGGCGGGATAGTTCCCTGGCAAAGGCAGAGGCGAACTGTGGTCCTCGATCCGAGATGCAACGATCATGGAGACCAAAACAAGTGAAAACTTGTTCAAAAAAGAGCTTGGCAATGCCCACGGCATCTATAGTTTTGTGACAAGGGAGGATAATTACCCCCTTCGTAAGCCCATGGTCGACCATGACCATGACAGAATCATAACCCTGGGAAACGGGCAGATCCGTGATCAAATCAACGGACACCTGCTGGAAAGGGTGTGTGGCCTCACTGCGGAGTGGTGTGAGAGAGGGCACCGTGGGATGGGTATTCACTTTATGCACCTGGCAGCGGGCACAACCGGTGATGAATCAGCTAATAAAGGTACCCATGCCGGGCCACCAATGGTTGCGTGAGACCAAGTTCTGAGTGCGGAAGATGCCGCCATGACCGCCTGCTTCGCTCTCATGTAGAGACTGTACAAGGTCCGACCGGGCTGGGTCCGGGACGTAGAGGTGATGGCGAAAGTATAGCTTGCCATCCTTGTAGAGCCAGTTGGCGGCAGTGGCCCGAGGGAAGCCAGGAGTGTTGTCGTACAGGGCTTCCAAGGCACGTTGCACAACGGGGTCAGTGGAAGAAGAGACGGCCATTTTGGAGGCAAGGGCGACATTGAGGGCCCGGACAAAGAGGTGGTTGGGAAGGAGCGTGGTGGCAGTGTTATCGTTAGAGGTGTCAACCTCGTCGCGACGGGAGAGTGCATCAGCGGGACCCATCTGGGTACCAGGAACGTTGTGATAGTGCATGTTGAAGTCCTGCAAGAACATTGCCCATCGGGCTTGGCGACGGGAGAGTTTCTGAGGTTGTTGGAAGTACATCAAGTTTTTGTGGTCAGTGATGACCATTACGGGGTGGCCAGTGCCACGGAGGTAATGTCGCCACTCTTCGAGGGCGTGGATGACGGCGAGTAACTCATGATCATAGATATCGTAGTTTCGTTCAGCTGAGGAGAGGGTTTTGGACAAATAAGCACACGGGTGGAGATTCCCGTTGCTGTCATTCTGCATAAGCACCGCTCCAGTAGCGGTGAGGGAGGCGTCGGTCATAACGGTGAATGGCTTGGTGGTGTCGGGCATTGAGAGCACCGGTTGTTGTAAAAAGGAGGACTTGATTTTCTGGAACGCTTGTTCACAGGTGGGGGTCCAGTCCCACTTGGCTCCTTTCTTGGTTAGATCGTGGAGCAGGCGAGCGATTGCAGAGAAATTTGTAATGAATCTGCGATAAAAGTTGCAAAATCCGATAAACGATCGGACTGCTTTAACACTGGTGGGCGAGTTCCATTCCTCTATGGCGTGGAGCTTGGTTGGGTCCATCTTGACCTGTCCTTCCTTGACAACCATGCCAAGGTATTCAACTTCAATGGCGTTGAAGGAGCATTTCTCGAGTTTGAGGAATAGTTTATGTTCGCGGAGTCGTTCCAAGACTCGTCAGGTTCATTCCTCATGCAGAGTGGTGTCTTTAGAATGGATAAGGAGGTTGTCCATGTAGATGATGAGCCATCCTTCTGCCATGAGATTGCCAAAAATATGGTCCATGAGGGCTTGGAACGTGGCGGGGGAGTTACAGAGACCAAAAAACATAACCGTAGGCTCAAATAATCCAAACAGCGTAATAAAAGCTGCCTTCCATCGATCATTGGGTTTGATCAGGATGTTGTTATAGCCCCATCGGATGTCCATTTTGGTGAAAACGGAAGATCCTTTGAGTTTATCGACAAGATCCGAGATGAGGGGAAGTGGGTAAGCGTTCTTTACCGTATGGGAGTTGAGATAATGGTAGTCTTGGCAAGGTCGAAGGGAGCCATCTTTCTTTGGTACGAAGAAGAATGGGGCGGCTTGTGGGGACTTTGACGGGGTGATTTTCCCTGAAGTGAGATGTTCATCGATGAACACTTTACAGGCCTCAGCTTCCTTTGGGTTCAGAGGGTAAGCTTTAGCAACTTTTGGTGTGAAGTCTTTGTTGAGGTCGATGGCATGGTCAAAGCTTCAGGAAGGGGGAAGTTCGTCAATCGTCTTTTTCTCGAAGACGTCGGCAAAGTCTTTGTAAGCGTTAGGTAGTACTACCTTGGGTTTTTCTTCCTTCATAGCAAGGTCGGTGGAGAGGGTGGTGCGGTTTATGGGGTATGCGTCTTGAGCGCTTCGCTCAACATGTTTCTTCCAGAGGCGAGCAGTCTTGGCGTCTGGGTCTAGATCAAGATATCACACCAGGTATCTCTGGGCAAGACTTCGGGGGGAGTCGTGGCAGGGTTTCTTTGGTTGGTTGGGGATTTCCACCTTTCCAGTGGCCCAATTGATGATGGGATTGGTTTCTTGAAGCCAGGGAAGCCCTAGGATGATGTTTTCTTTTCCGCAGTTGAGGACAAGGAAATCCCGTTTTTCCTCAACTTCGCCTATGCGGACAATTAGGGTGGTTTTGTGGCGTATGACGCCTCCTTGGTTGGACATTCTGTCCACATTCTGAGCTTTCAGTGGTTTCTGGAGTCACTCCATCGGGAGTCTCCTTTGTTTGACCAGGTCTCGGTCAATAAAACAGCCAGTAGCACCGCTATCTATTAGTGCGGTGATGTCGACGACTTGTGCATTCTCCCGTGCGTATAAAGAGAGTGGAATTTGAATTGATTGGGCACATCTATCTGATACGAATACAGGAGCAATGACTTGAGGAGGAGAAGGCGTCGAAACTTCCCTCCATTCTAAAAATCCTTAGGCCATTCATTGGCCACTACCGTTGCTGCAATGGTTTCATTGTCGGCCTCATCTTCCTCGAAGCAGGCTTTCAAAACTTTAAGTACCTCTTCCTGGGGTATGTTTCTTTTCTTCAACTCCTCAACGTATTGGCTCATAGGGGTGGGCTTGGGAGCTGCTGGGGCGGGGGTATAGGCGGCCCTTATTCTCTATGGATTGTGAGGTGGGTGTGGCGGGGTGTAGGAGGATTGCCCGGAACGGGCAGGACGAGGATGGTTGGATGAGCGGCAACCTACTTGATGATATACAAAGCACTTGTTGTCTTTCATGTAGGCAGCACGTTGTACCGGAGTGAGGCGGACAGCGTCAACGTCCATTGCGTTTGGGTCTTGTCGAGGGCAGGAGGACCCTTGGTTAAAGGGGATAAAGGCCCTTCCGGCCGAGAGATCGTCAATGCGATGGAGTTGGGAGTGGAATTGAGACGATTTCTCAATCCATCCTTGGAGGGTGGTGGGTACTGATTCGACGGATAAGACCATCCGAGAGATGTGAGGGTGAAGTCCCTTGATGAACCACTTGATCAGCGCGTTCTGATCAGCGATCTTGGTTTTGGCGGCTAGGAGCTGGAATTCTGAGACATAGTTTTCAAATCCCTCCTTCCGGTTTCTAAAGTTCTGCCTGAGATTTCCCATTTCGATACGGGCTCGGGTGGATACGTCGTAGGGTATAAATGCCGAACGGAATGCATCAAGGAATTTGATGAACGTTTTATCTTTGTCTGTTACATTCTCATCGGCTAGCTTGATGTACCAGCCTTCAGCGAAGTCCTGTCCACGTCCTTTGCTCATTTTGTTGAGGCACGTGAGGATCTTGGCAAGCTCATTATAGTGAGCGCTGTTCATAGTGAAGTAGGCCGTCATGGCCAGCATCCATCGGCTAGCATCATTTGCCTCGCCGGAAAAGTTGTTGGGTAATCCTGCTTTAATTTCGGCTGTTCAGGTAGCCATGATGTCGTTGTCGGAGTCGTCATCACCGGGTAGGTTTATATCTTCGTCAGGAGGTGGGAGGATAGCAGGAACAATCCTTGGGGTAGGAGCGTTGGAGAGATATTTGGATAGAGTGGGGGATGGAGAGCGGGACGGTACGTGGATTTGGCGACGGCGAGATATGGTGGGCAGAGGGGTGCGGCTTTACTGCGTAATAGCAGAAGCGGATGAAGAGCTAGTTCTTTTGTAACATGGAATGATACAAATAACGCTGACGAGCGTAGAACCTAGTCAAAGCTGCCACTCAAGTGTAGGCAGAGGACACTTTAGGAAAGGGTAAGGGAACTCAGACTCAAGTGCGCACACAAGAGATCTGGAAGAGACTAGATTGCTAGGCATGAAGTGCGTAGAACTAGCTAAGGAATACTGGTACAGATATGACCCCTTTATATAGGGCTAGGAATGGCGCACAGACCATGTGGCTGTGTATAGTACACGGACCAGTTAATCAAAAGAGGATGAGCGGCGCTACCCATGAGAAGTCTGAAATGTAGCAACTGGAATGTTCTAGAGAAGGGCGAAAGGAATGCTGATGTAAAGTAAGATGGTGTAAGCATAATGATACACAGGGGCTATCCCCCATGTAGCTGTAGTCCGAAGACCAAGTCCCAATCGTAGCGAACAGAGGGAAAAGAAATAATCGTAACACTACCTCTTGTTCTTCCTCGATCAATGAGGGGGTAGACTCCGTAAAGTCCGCTAAGTCGTTGAAGGCGTCTGGGCCTCCCAATCTCAATGCGTAGGCAATGGTGCGACTCTGATCTGGTACGAGATAAGGCAGCTCTTGCTGCGTGACCCAAAGCTCTAGCGGATTGAAATCCCGCTCTAAGTAGTCTAAAAAATGTGTCGCCGGTGACGTTGATGGCAACCTTGATGGTGTTGGTATGGGGCTATCCACTCCCTGAGTCTCAGAGTGTCCCTGGCTCTGGATTTCTCTTACGTCTTGCTTTACGTCAGTACTTCCCTGATCGTTAGTCAAGAATGGGAGAAGGGATCAATGGAAGCTGATCGGCACTGTAACATGGAATGATACAAATAGCGCTGACAAGCGTAGAACCTAGTCAAAGCTGCCACTCAAGTGTAGGCAGAGGACACTTAGGAAAGGATAAGGAAACTCAGACTCAAGTGCGCACACAAGAGATCTGGGAGAGACTAGATTACTAGGCACGATGTGCGTAGAACTAGCTAGAGAATACAAGTACAGATATGGGCCCCTTTATATAGGGCTAGGAGTTGCGCACAGACCATGTGGCTGTGTATAGTACACGGACCAGGTGTTCAAGTAAGGTCGAGTGGCACTACCCGCGAGAAGTCTGAAATGTAGCAAATGGAACGTTCTAGAATGATGAAGGGAATGCTTATGTAAGTAAAGGGATGTGGTAAGCATAAGGTGAAAAGAAATAGGGGTTACCAATGTAGCCTAAGTCCATAGACGACGTCCCAGTCGTAGTTCCGAAATGTATCTGTAACATTACCCCCCTCATATGACTGAGCCACCGGCTCAGTTACTATCTCCGGTGTTCCCCTCATAGTCGTAAGTGTCCTCGGGGTCATAATCCTTGAAGGCACAGGTCTGAACGCCATGTCCAAGAGCTCCGCAAAGCTCGCATTGGCATGCTGGGCAAGCTGTGCTGGTGTGTCCGGGTGCAGTTCGTCGACACTAGGGGCAAAGATACTTGGGACAGAAACGGCGGGTATGCTGAAGTGAGCGGCACTCCATGCAACGGAGTGCCGGAGCCCGAAAGGGCTGGGGTTTGGGGTTCGGTCATCGACAATGATTGGGTTTTGGGGACTTCCTCGAGGGGAAGGGACGGTATATGGTGGGGGAGTGGCAGCAGGAGTGGCGGGGCATGTGGGAGCATTCAGCGCAGGAGTACCTCCTCGGGATAGGGCGTTGGCCACCCTTCTTCCTAAAGCAGTCAAGGCAACTGTTCAAGGGATCCCTCTGACTTCTAACAAGGTCTGTTGTGTTCGAGTTCCACGAGCCTGAATACGGCCGCCTCGGCGAGCAACCTGAGGCACAGGTGTGGGCTCATCGAGGCTTGTTTGAAAGGACTCGAGGGATGAGGAGCGATTTGCAGGGTCTGTGACAACCGTAGAGGGAGTGGGGGAGATGGGGCATGGTTCGTAACGCGGGGACATAGCCACAGGGGCGGGGATAGGTACCGGAGGAGGAGAGGCGACGACTGGGGGATAGGCAGGTGGTGGGAGAGGAAGAAGGGATACTGGGTCCCGAACAGGGACATTGGAATCTAGATTCATGTAAATCTGTTGCTGGGTGGCGGACAGACTGAGGAGTATGGGGCGTAGAATATGGTTGATCATTCCAGGGATGATCTGGTCAACTACTTGGCCGAATCCCTCTTTGAAGAGAAGGTCTAAGGTGGTGGTGCGGGCCTCTACGAGGGCACGTTCAAGCGCAGTGGCATATACGTATGGCTGGTTTTCTGGGCATAACATTGTGTGGATGTTACATGCCATGGCATAGGTACGATATAAGGTGGCAAGGTGGCGGAGTGTGGGGTTGGCGATGAACGTAGGGATGTGTTCAATGGTGAGGGTGGCAGTGGGGTTTTCCAGGATACTAGCGAAAAGAATTCATCGAGCATGAGGAGGGAGGCGAATGGCATGAATAGGAATGACACCGTTGCCAGTAGACATGGCAGTAGACGCAGAGGAGGCGGAGGACATGGGTGACTGGTTGGTGGTAGGGATGGACATGATGTTTTTAGCGAGGGGGCTGGGGAAAGTCCTTGGGATTCCTGAGCTTATAAGCTCTGAGGAGACTTTGCACGTGTTTGAGATTTCCCTCAGGTTCCCAGGTGTTCTCTGCTGTGGAGTACCCTTTCCAGGATACCAAGTACTGCCTTTGTGCTTTGGTGCCATGGTGTGACAGAACCTTCTCAATTTCGTATTCTTCATCTCCGTCTATTGTATCCGGCGGAGGATTAGTAAAATTGGGTCTGTGTTCGGGGGTCTCCCGATAGGACGATAACAGGGAAGCATGGAAGACATCGTGAATTTTCCAGGTGGGGGGAAGGCGGAGGCGGAAGGTGACAGGGGAGATAACTTTGCTTATCTCAAAGGGTCCTTCCTGAAACAACCTTAAAACCTAAAGAGGTCTACAGGCCACAAGAATAGAGAGAGGATGAGAGAGAGCAGAGGATGAGTCAAGCAAGGGCTTTAAGGGAAAATACCCAAGTGAACTAGACTGGAGGACG
>JBBPTL010000444.1:0-12752 GCA_038094095.1 Boletus putidus
ATATCACATGATTCCTGGGCCAATAGAAAGCCAAGGGTGGGTACCTTATTTCATACACCCACCGCTTTGGGCTAGGGTTAGGGGTTATTGCATTTATTGATATTTAGTGTAAAACATGCAAACATCCGGACAGTTTTTTGAGCCACTGTAGAAGGGAAGCGTGGAATGTATTGTGGATTCTCCACGTTTTAGGGAGACGGAGTCTGTAGGTGATCGGGGATAGGATGTCTGAGATAGTAAAAGGTCCTTCTCGTTTAAGTGCAAATTTGGAGTTTTCAATATTCCGTCGGAGATTGCGGGCTTCCAGCCACACCTTGTCTCCTTTCTGGAATGGGGTGAAGGGTCGGTTTGAGTGGGCTTTCATGACTTGTCTGGCCAGTTCATGAGATGCAAGGGCTTCATTACAAGTGGAGGAGAGGACTTTGAGGCGTTCTTCTACCACAGGGACGTTGGATTCAGAGATGACCATTGGAAAGGGATGGGGTTCATATCCCATCATGAGATAGAACAGGGATTGATTTGTTACAGAATGAGGGTGGTGATTATGTGCGAATTCAGTGTGGGAAATCATTTCGGCCCAAGTAGAAGGGTTATTCCCACAGAAGATTTGGAGGTAGGTTTCAACTTCTTGGTTGACTCATTCAGTTTCACCATCAGTCTGAGGGTGGTATGCGGTGGAAAGGGATAGATCATAGCCAAGGAGTTTGGCAAGTTGTCTGGCAAAGGCTGAGGCGAACTGGGGGCCTCGATTGGAGATGATCTTTTCATAAAGTCCGAATCTGGCATAGACTTTCTTGAAAAAGAGGAGGGCGATGCCTTCTGAATTGATGGTTTCTTAGTGGGGCAAAGAATTACCCCCTTAGTAAGCCCATGGTTGACCATGACCAATAGCATGTCAAAACCCCCTGAAAGGGGGAGGTCGGTGATCAGGTTGCAGAAGATTTGTTGGAATGGCTGGGAGGCCGAGGAGGGAATTGGAAGAAGTGGAGGCATTGTGGGGTGAGTGTTGGCCTTGGCTTGCTGGCATAAGGCACAACCTTCAACGTATTTCCATACAAATGTCGCCAAGCCAGGCCACCAAAACTCCGCAGCAACAAGTTGGCGGGTTTTCAAATATCTGGGGTGACCGGCAGTCGGGTGATCATGGTGCCACTGTACAACAGATCAGCGGAGGTCGGAGTTGTCAGGGATGTATATGCGTCCTTGATAGATCAGGACGCCTGCATCATGCTGCCAGTCGGAGAGTCTAGACCGGAATTGGGCAGGAAGATCTTCCATGCTTTGTAAAGAGGATAGTACAAGAGGATCAGTTGAGGAGGATTGGGAAATCTTATCCTGGAGGGTGGTGTCGATGAGATTGATGAATAGGTCATCAGGGAGGAGGGTGACATTGACATTGTCATCGTCGTCTGCGGGTACAAGGTCTGGCTATCGTGAGAGGGCATTCAGGGCTGCCAAGTCTTTCCCAGGAACGTGGGAGATTTGGAGGTCGAAGTCGGTTATGTCGAGTAGCCAACAGGCTTGGCGTCGATTTAGGTTCTGAGGTTGTTGGAAATAGGTGAGATTCTTGTGGTCTGTAAAGACCTGCACAGGAAAAGGGGATCCGTGGAGATAATGTTGCCATGTTTTCAGGGCACGGATAACCGTGAGAAGTTCTCTGTCGTAAATATCATAATTTCTTTCGGCAGAGCCGAAGGTTTGGGAGATGTACCTGCAAGGGTGCCATTCACTGTTAGAATCTGTCTGGAGGAGGACTCCTCCGGTCGCATATTTCGAGGCATCAGTGGTGATGGCAAAAGGTTGGGTGAGGTCAGGCATGCGGAGTACTGGTTGGGAAAGGAAGGCTTCTTTGAGAGTGGAGAATGCTTCTTGACAGCGTGGGAACCATTCCCAGGGCATGTTTTTCTTAGTTAAGTCAAGGAGGGGTCATGTGATGTTGGAGTGTGAAGGGATAAATCGGCGATAGAAGTTGGCGAAGCCAAGGAATGAACAGACTTCTTTGACCTTTGTGGGAACAGGCCAATCGGCGATTCCTTTCAACTTTACAGGGTCCATGGCGATTTCTCCAGGTTTCATTACCATTCCCAGATACTCAACTTCGTCGACTACAAACTTGCATTTTTCTAGTTTTAGACATAGGTCGAGTTCTTTCATATGTTGGAGAATGTGGTGGGTATGTTCTTCGTGGGTCTTCTCATCCGGGGAGAAGATAAGGAGGTCGTCCATGTAAATTACGAGCCATCCTTCAGCTATGAGGTCGCAGAAAGAGTTGTTCATGAATCATTGGAATGTCAGGGGGGAGTTGGTCAGTCCAAAGAACATGATGTTAGGTTCAAAGAGTCCTTTGTGGGTGATGAAGGCGGCTTTCCATTGGTCGCCTTCTTTGATTCTGACATTATTGTATCCCCATCTAACATCGAACTTGGTGAAGACCTTTGCATCTTTCAGTTTGTCGACAAGGTCGGAGATGAGGGGAAGGGGGTATGTGTTACGATTCGTCCCTGTTTCTTTTCTTTTGCTTACGAATCCCTTACTTGGATGACTAATCCGGCATAACCTGGAACCTTCTTATTCTTTCTACATTGTTCTACAACATTCTATAGGATTCTCCTCCTATTTTTATCATTATCACGCCCTAGCTTTCTTCCCTTATTCAGCATGGTCCGTGCGCAGCCTTACCAGTATAAATACACCCAGTAGACTACCCTGTACCTCAGACTAGATCTACTTGGGAAATTCTATCTCTTTCCTCGTACTCGCTGCTTGAGTCTGTCTCTCGCAGTCTTTCTTTGTCTCACCAGAACTCAGAACCCTTGACTTCATCTCTGTGATGTTGTCTCGGCCCGATCCAGAACTCTCGATGTTGTCACCTCGACTTTGTCTTGACCAGAACCCTTGGCCCAGACCTTATCCAAGTCTACGCTTGTTCCTACCTGGACCAAGCGTAACAATATGCATCTCGGATGGTGTGTTCGTTGATGTAGCGATAGTCCTGACAAGGACGAAGTCCTCCGTCCTTCTTTTTGACGAAGAAGAATGGGGATGCCTGAGGAGATTTCGAGGGTCTGATCTTGCCAGTTTGAAGATTCTCGTCGAGGAAGTGTTACGATTCGCCCCTGTTTCTTTTCTTTTGCTTACGAATCCCTTACTTGGATGACTAATCCGGCATAACCCGGAACCTTCTTATTCTTCCTACGTTGTTCTACAACGTTCTATAGGATTCTCCTCCTATTTTTATCATTATCACGCCATAGCTTTCATCCCTTATTCAGCATGGTCCATGCGCAGCCTTGACAGTATAAATACGCCCAGTAGACTACCCTGTACCTCAGACTAGATCTACTTGGAAATTCTACTTCTTTCCTCGTACTTGCTGCTTGAGTCTGTCTCTCGCAGTCCTTTTTTGTCTCACCAGAACTCAGAACCCTTGACTTCGTCTCTGTGACGTTGTCTCGGCCCTATCCAGAACTCTCAACGTTGTCACCTCGACTTTGTCTTGACCAGAACCCTTGACCCAGACCTTATCCAAGTCTACACTCGTTCCTATCCGGACCAAGCGTAACAGGAAGTCTTCAGTTGCTCTCTTTTCATTGGGAGATAGAGGGTAGACCTTTCCGACTTTTGGAACGAAGGAGTCGTTTAGATGGATGGCATGGTTGTATGGTCTGGATGGGGGAACGTGGTCAGTGGCTTCCTTTTTGAAGATGGAAGCGAATTCTGCGTAAGCAGGGGGGAGTACGGGTTTTGGTTTCATTCTTTCGGCCTCTTGAGCCAGTTCGGTGGATCTGGTAATTCTGGTGATTCATTTGCCAGTGTACGTGTTGGGGAAATAGTGGGTAGTGGATTTCATGATTCGTCCAACGTGATAGTGGGCGACTGCTTGTTCTGTATATTCATCTTCCTCTTCGTATTCGAGATAGTTGAAGAGTCGGGCTCATTGGACTTGGTTTAGGTTAATGTGATGGGGGATTCGGACTTTCTTTTTGGTGGTTTTCGAGGCGTAGTTAGCTCGTCCAGCAGCATGGGTAAAATAGAGGTTGAGGGACTTGTCAAGTTTCTTGTCGATTTCAACAGTCTTCTTCCTCCAGTCGATTTTCGAATTGGTGGCTTTTAGCCACGGGTGTCCTAGAATAATGTTTTCACGTCTGAGATGGAGAACATGGAGGAGGACTTTCTGCGTGATGGTACCGATTTTGATAAAGAGGGAGGTAGAGAATTTAATGTCTCCTCCTTTGTTCGGAGAATGGTCGGCATTTCGGGCTTTAATCGGGAAAGGGAGTCGTTCGGTGGGGAGTTTGTTTTTCTGGACAAAGTTCCAGTCTATACATGAGATTTCTGCACTGCTATCGATGAGGGCAGCAGTTTCGACGACTTTTAATGTGCTGTTAGGAACGATAACCTGCACTGGAAGTTTGATGGAAGCAGATTTGGATTCGTCTACGAATACGGGAGCACATGTTATAAAAGAAGAGGAGGAGACTTGCGTTGAAGAAGTTCCTCCAATCAAAAATCCCTCTTGTTTTTGATGTAGAGGCGAGGGACAAAAGCTTCATCGTCTTCATCGTCCAAGTCCTCTACTTCTTCCAACTTGGGGAGCTCTTCATCGTCGCCTTTGGTCACTTCCCTGACTTTCTTTTTGCGACTTCCTCCATTTCTTCGGGCCTGGTCGTGGTTGGGGCAGTCCTTGATAAGTCCTGGCTTGCTACATTTGAAGCAGAGGCCTTTACATTGGTGTTCTTCTTTCTGGGTCAGGGATAGCTTGATAGCGTCTACGTCCATAGTGTTGGGGTCTTTGTCTTCCTTCCTGGCTGAGGACGGGGTGGTATTGTAGTAATGGTTGGGATGGTAAGAGGTCTTCTTCCACTTGTCTTTATCATGGTGGCGGGCAGTGATAGTGTGGGCCTTCTTTTTCTGATCATGGAAGAGGAGGGCTTTCTCATACCATTCATCGATAGCAGTGGGTACTTTGTCCATGGCGTAGATTTGCCCAGAGAGAGCGGGGGAAAGTCCTGCCGAAAAGTATTCGATCAGGATGGTGTTGTCAATGGTGTTGCTAAGCACAGTGTTCTTCTTAAAGTCGGCCAGGTATCCAGCCAAGTCGTTCTCCATGCGTAAAGTCCAGAGGTTGGACAACGCTTCTCCTTTTGAGTCGGAGTTCTTGAAAGCTTTGTCAAAGCTAGTGGTAAAATCTTTCATTGTCCCAAAGGACGGAGGGGATGCTGTGAGGCAGGTTCGTCGGTAGGTGGTGGCCCAAGAGAGGGCCACTCCTTTCTTCATGTGGGACAATGCGAAGGCGATCTTCTTGTTGTCGTTGTCATATACGTCGCTGTTAACTAACAGGTAAGACTGCACAGCGAGGAGCCATGACTCAGCCTTGTTGTAGTCGCTGTCAAAGGCATCGGGGGAACCGATTTTAAGTTCAGTTGCTTTCTGGTGGGACATACTGTTACGAGGTGGGGGTGCGAAGGGTGCGGATGGGGTGAGGATCGGTGTCAGGGTTTCTGGGGAGTGGGGTGCAGGAGGGACAGGAAGGTGGAGCATGGATAGTTCATGGGCTAGGTGGAGGTCATCCTTGTTTTGGACAGTAGTCTCTTCTTCAGTTCCGATAGTGTTATGCTGACGCACAAGAAACCTAGTCTGAGAGCTGGCACTCAAGTGTAGCCAGAGGACACTGATAAAGTGTAGAGAAACTCAGACTCAAGTGCACACACAAAAGATCTGGAAGGAGACTAGATTGCTAGCACGAAGTGCGTAGAACTAGCTGGGGAATACAAGTACAGAATATGACCCTTATATATAGGGTTGGGAATGGCGCACAGGCCATGCGGCTGTGTATGGTACATGGACCAAGTGGATAAATGAGGACAAGCGGCGCTACCCATGAGAAGTCTGAATCGTAGCAAAGGAATGTTCTAGAATGGTGAAGGGAATGCTGATGTAATGTAAATGAGGTAAGCATAAAGGTACATAGGGGCTATCCCCCATGCAACTGTAGTCCAAAGACTAAGTCCCAATCATAATGAAGTGAAGAAAAAGAAATATCCATAACATTACCCCCCTCATATGGTTGAGACACCGACTCAACCTGACCTGTCTCCCTCGTTCCCCTCGTAGTTGTAGGCGTCCTCCGGATCGTAATCCCTGAAATTACAGTTGGCGACAATGTGGCCAAGGCCGCCGCAAAGTCCACACTGCCTCACAGGGCAGTTGGCAGAGGCATGTCTGGGTGTGGTCGTTCGACACCAGGGACAGATGAATTCGGGGCAGTTATGCCGGGTGTGTTCGAGTGAACGGCACTCCACGCAGCGGAGTGCAGGAGCCCGAAAGGGCTGTGGTTCAGGGGTGCGGTCATCGATAAGAATGGGATTCTGGATAGTCCCATGTGGGGAGGGGACGGTGTAAGGTGGTGGGGCAATGGTGGGGGTGATGGGGCGAGTGGGAGTGTTTAATGCGGGGGTTCCTCCCCTAGACAGGGCCTCGGCTACTCTTCTTCCCATCACTGTAAGTGATACTGTGCGAGGTATTCCTCCCACCTCCAAGAGAGTCTGTTGTGTTCTAGTTCTGCAAGCTGGAAAACGGCTGCCTCGACGAGCAACCTGAAATTGTTGCCTGATTCTGGGAGTAGGCTCATCGAGGCTGGTTCGAAAGGACTCGAGGGATGACGTGGTGGGGGCGGGGCTAGCCACGAGTGTGGGAGGAGTGGGGGAGATAGGACGCGGTATGTAGCATGGGGAGTTAACAATGGGGGCAGGGACTGGTGTAGGTGCGGGGGAACTGTCAATAGGAGGGTATGTGGGTGATGGTGGTGGTGCTAGTGCCACGGGGTTACAAACGGGAGTTTGTGAAAAATAAATTGACCGTTGGACGGTCGACAGGCTGAGGAGGATGGGGCGAAGAATATGGAGGACTGTGCCTGGCACGATCTCGTCGACGATGCATCCAAACCCTTCCTCAAACAGAAGGTCTAGGGTCATGGTGCGAGCTTCGGAGAGGGCTCGTTCGAGGGTGGCAGTATAAACTGGTGGTAGCCCATCTGGGCAAAGCATAGTATGGATGTTACGCGCCAAGGCGTAACTTCGGTAGAGACACGCAAGGTGTCGAAGAGTGGGGTTGTTAATGAATGCAGGAATGTGCTCTATGGACAGCGTGGCGATGGGGTTTTCTAGAATGGTGGCAAAAAGGATGTGACGGGCAAAGGGGGGAAGGTGGACAGAGCGGATGGGAATATCTGGGGCTCTGGCGGTGGCTGAAGCAGGGTTGGTAGTAGGAATGGACATGGTGGTGGTTTAACGAGGGAACTGGGGGAAGTCCTTGGAATTCCTGAGCTTATATGCTTGAAGGAGACTTTGTGCATGTTTGAGGTTTCCCTTGGGTTCCCAGGTGTTCTCTGCTGCAGAGTATCCTTTCCAGGAGACCAGATACTGCCTTCGTGCCTTGGTGCCACGGTGTGACAGAACCTTTTCTATTTCATATTCTTCATCTCCATCTATTGTGTCTGGAGGAGGGTTTGTATAATTGGGTCCATGCTCGGGAGTCTCCCGATAGGATGATAAGAGTGATGCATGGAAGACATTGTGGATTTTCCAAGTGGGGGGAAGTCGGAGGCAGAAGGCGACGGAGGAGATGACTTTGCTTATCTCAAAGGGTCCTTCCCTTCTAGGAGCAAGCTTCTTGGACGGGTACCTGAGTTGCAGATTTCGTCCTTCTAGCCATACCTTATCTCTGACTTTCCAGGGATGGAACTTTGATGTGATCCGTTCTTTCATACTCCGCTGGGCCTTCTCATGTGCAGCAAGGGCTTCGGAACGGCTCTCCGTGAGTTCCGTGAGATGGGTTTCAAGAGCGGGGAGGAAGGTCTTTCCCATTGGTGGATAAGCTCTCAGCTCATACCCGAGGATAAGGGAGAAGGGGGATTTCCCAGTGACAGAATGGACGGTGGCATTATGGGAAAATTCAGCCATCAGGAGGAGATCTGCCCATTTATCAGGTCTTCCATCGCAAAAGATGCAGAGATAGGTTTCGAGTTCTTGGTTAACTCGTTCAGTTTTGCCATCGGTCTGAGGATGGTATGCAGAGGAGAGGGCGAGGTCGTATTTCAGGAGGCGGGAGAGCTCTCTAGCAAAGGCGGAGGTGAATTGTGGGCCTCGATCGGAGATACAGCAGTTGTGAAGACCAAAACGAGTGAATACTTGTTCAAAAAAGAGCTTGGCGACACCCGCGGCGTCTATAGTTTTGTGACAAGGGAGGATAATTACCCCCTTCGTAAGGCCATGGTCGACCACAACCATGACAGAATTAAATCCCTGGGACACAGGGAGATCTGTGATTAAATCAACAGATACTTGTTGAAAGGGGCGTGTGGCCTTGCTGCGAAGTGGCATGAGAGAGGGTACCGTGGGGTGGGTGTTCACCTTATGTGCTTGGCAGCGAGCGCAACCAGTAACGAATCAGCGAATAAAAGTGCCCATGCCGGGCCACCAATGATCGCGTGAGATCAGATTTTGGGTGCAGAAGATGCTGCCATAACCCCCTGCCTTGCTTTCATGCAAGGACCATACGAGGTCCAACCAGGCTGATTCCAGGACATAGAGACAATGGCGGAAATATAACTTGCCATCCTCATAGAGCCAATCGGTGGCAGCAGCCCAAGGGAAGCCTGGGGTGTTATCATATAGGGCTTCTAGTGCGCATTGTACGATGGGATTGGCGGAGGACGAAACGGCCATCTTCAAGGCGAGGGTGACATCGAGGGCGCGGATAAAGAGGTGGTCTGGGAGGAGTGTAGTGGCTACATTGTCGTTAGAAGTGTCTACTTCATCGCGACGAGAGAGTGCATCAGCAGGGCCCATCTGGGTGCCGGGAATGTTGTGGTAATGCAGGTCGAAATCCTGCAGGAACATTGCCCATCGGGCTTGGCGGTGGGAGAGTTTCTGGGGTTGACGGAAGTACATCAAGTTCTTGTGATCGGTAATGACCGTTACTGGGTGGCCAGTGCCACGGAGATAGTGTCGCCACTCTTCGAGGGCATGAATCACGGCGAGCAGCTTGCGATCGTAGATGTTGTAGTTGCACTCAGCGGAGGAAAGAGTTTTGGATAAGTAAGCACACGGGTGGAGGTTCCCATTGCTGTCGTTTTGCATTAATACTGCACCTGTGGCAGTAAGGGAAGCGTCCATTATGACGGTGAAGGGTTTGGTGGTGTCGGGCATGGCGAGCACCAGTTGCCGTAAGAAGGAAGACTTTATTTTCTGGAATGCTTGTTCATAGATGGGGGTCCAATCCCATTTTGCTCCTTTCTTGGTGAGGTCATGGAGCGGGCAGGCGATCGCAGAGAATTTCGTGATGAACTGGCGGTAGAAGTTGCAGAATCCGATGAACAATTGGACTGCTTTAACACTTGTGGGGGAGTTCCATTCCTCGATGGCGTGAAGCTTGGTTGGGTCCATTTTGACCTGTCCTTCCTTGACAATCATGCCAAGGTACTCAACTTCAGTGGCATTGAAGGAGCATTTCTCGAGCTTTAAGAAAAGTCTGTGTTCTTGGAGTCGTTCCAGGACTCGTTGGGTTTTTTCTTCATGGACGGCGGCGTCTTTAGAATGAATAAGGAGGTCGTCCATGTAGATGACAAGCCATCCTTCTGCCATGAGGTCTCTGAAGATATGGTCCATAAGAGCCTGGAACGTGGCGGGGGAGTTGCATAGACCAAAGAACATGACTGTTGGTTTGAACAATCTGAATGGTGTAATGAACGCAGCCTTCCATCAGTCATTGGGTTTGATCAGGACATTGTTATAGCCCCATCGGATGTCCATTTTGGTGAAGATAGACGATCCCTTGAGGCGGTCGACGAGGTCTGAAATGAGAGGAAGGGGATATGCATTTTTTACCGTGTGGGAGTTGAGGTAACGGTAATCCTGGCATGGGTGGAGGGAGCCATCTTTCTTTGGTACAAAGAAGAAGGGAGTGGCTTGTGGAGACTTTGATGGAGTAATCTTTCCTGAAGCAAGATGTTCATCGACGAATGCTTTACATGCTTTGGCTTCCTTTGGATTTAGAGGATAAGCTTTAGCAACTTTGGACGTAAAGTCTTTATTGAGGTCAATGGCGTGGTCAAAACTTCAGGAAGGGGGAAGTTCATTGATCGTCTTTTTCTCAAAGATGTCAGCAAAGTCCTTGTAGGCGTCAGGTAGTACTATCTTGAGCTTTTCTTCTTTCATGGCAAGATCAGTGGAGAGGGTGGTACAATGTATAGGGTATGCATTTTGAGCGCTTTGCTCTACGCACTTCTTCCAGAGATGAGCAGTCTTGGCGTCTGGGTCTAGGTCAAGATATCGTACCAGGTATCTCTGAGTGATGCTTCGGGAGGAGTTGTGACAGGGTTTCTTGGGTTGGTTTGGGATTTATACTTTCCCAGTGGCCCAATTGATGATGGGATTGGCTTCACGAAGCCAGGGGAGTCCTAGGATGATGTTTTCTTTTCCGCAGTTGAGGACTAAAAAGTCTCGTTTCTCCTCAACTTCGCCAATGCGGACAAATAGAGTGGTTTTGTGGCGTATAACGCCTCCTTGGTTGGACGTTCCGTCCATGTTCTGAGCTTTCAGTGGCTTCTGGAGTCGCTCCATCAGGAGTCTCCTTCGTTTGACCAGGTCTCGGTCAATAAAACAACCAGTGGCACCGCTGTCAATCAGCGCAGTGACGTCAATGACTTGTGCATTCTCCCGTGCGTATAGCAAAAGTGGAATTTGGATCGATTGTGCATGTCTATCAGATACAAATACAGGAGCAATGACTTGAGGAGGAGAAGGTGTCGAAACTTCCCTCCTTTCTAAAAATCCTTTGGCCATTCTTTGGCCACCACCGTTGCTGCAACGGTTTCCTTATCCTCTTCGTCTTCTTCAAAGCAGGCCTTGAGTACTTTGAGTACCTCATCCTGAGGTACGTTTCTCTTTCTGAGCTCTTCAACGTATTGTCCCATGGGGGTGGGACAAGGGGTTGCTGGAGCGGGGGTATACGCGGCCCTTACTCTCTGCGGGTTGCTGTTATGATTCGCCCCTATTTCTTTTCTTTGCCTATGAATCATTTACTTTGATGACTCATCCAGCACAACCCAGAACCTTCTTATTCTTCCTACGTTGTTCTACAACGTTCTATAGGATTCTCCTCCTATTTTTATCATTATCACGCCATAGCTTTCATCCCTTATTCAGCATGGTCCATGCGCAGCCTTGACAGTATAAATACGCCCAGTAGACTACCCTGTACCTCAGACTAGATCTACTTGGAAATTCCACCTCTTTCCTCATACTCACTGCTTGAGTCTGTCTCTCGCAGTCCTTCTTTGTCTCACCAGAACTCAGAACCCTTGACTTCGTCTCTGTGACGTTGTCTCAGCCCTATCCAGAACTCTTGACATCGTCACCTCGACTTTGTCTTGACCAGAACCCTTGACCCAGACCTTATCCAAGTCTACGCTTGTTCCTACCTGGACCAAGCATAACAAAAGATCTAGTCTCTACTAAACGACCGCCACTACCAAGTGAGCCACCATTACGTCTCGAAACACAGACCGATTCTCCGCTGTCCCTTCGGGCAGACGCTACCCGCACCTCTGTATATCCTCCCCCCCGCCTCCTTCCTCTGAGGAAGAAGCTGATTCTCCCCCCTCTGACCCCTCTGAATCCGACGAGGACTACCCCATCGGAACCAAAGAAGAGACTACTGTCCAAAACGAGGACGACCTCCACCTAGCCCACGAATTATCCGCACTCCACCTTCCTGTCCCTCTGACGCCCCGCTCCCCAGAAACCCCAACATCGATCCTCACCCCATCTGCACCCTTCGCACCCCCACCTCATAGCAGTATGTCCCACCAGAAAGCAACCGAACTTAAAATCGGTTCCCCCAACGCCTTTGACGGCGACTACGACAAGGCTGAGTTATGGCTCCTCGCCGTCCAGTCCTACCTATTAGTCAACAATGATGTATACGACAACGACAACAAGAAGGTTGCCTTCACGTTGTCTCACATGAAGAAAGGATCAGCCCTCTCTTGGGCCACCACTTATTGACGAAACTGCCTCACGGCATCCCCTCCACCCTTTGGGATGATGAAAGA
The DNA here is from genome assembly GCA_038094095.1 of Boletus putidus. NCBI lineage: Eukaryota > Fungi > Basidiomycota > Agaricomycetes > Boletales > Boletaceae > Boletus > Boletus putidus. The sequence goes on from JBBPTL010000444.1 coordinate 12,116, forward strand.
TTTTATTAACAGCTTCGACAAAGCGTTCAAGAACTCCGACTCGAAAGGAGAAGCGCTGTCCAACCTCTGGACTCTATGCATGGAAAACGACTTGGCTGGATACCTAGCCGACTTCAGAAAGAACGCCACACTCAGCGGCACCACCGACGACACGATCCTCATTGAATACTTTTCGGCAGGACTCTCCCCTGCTCTCTCTGGGCAAATCTACGCCATGGACAAAGTACCTACGGTTATTGATGAATGGTATGAGAAGGTGCTTCTCTTCTCCCGTCAAAAGAAGAAGGCCAACGCTATCGCGGCCTGCCACCACGACAAGGACAAGCAAAAGAAAACCTCATACTGTCCAAACCATTACTATGACACCACCCCTTCCTCGACCAGAAAGGAAGACAAGGACCCCAATGCCATGGACGTAGATGCTATCAAACTATCTCCATCCCAGAAGGAAGAACACCGACGAAAGGGCCTCTGCTTTAAATGTAGCAAGCCAGGACTTATCAAGGATTGCCCCAACCACAACCAGGCCTGAAGAAACAGAGGAAGTCGTGAAAAGAAGGTCAGAGAGGTGACCAAAGGTGACGATGAAAACCTCCCCAGATTAGAAGAAGTAGAGGACTCGGATGATGAAGACGAT
>JBBPTL010000445.1:0-12750 GCA_038094095.1 Boletus putidus
TTTCATGCTTGGGGAATCATGCATGGTGCAGAGCCTGTGCTATAAAAGCACACTCAATCCTTCCATTTCATAGGCTTCAGGAATGGAATGGCCATTTCTATGAAGAAACAACCCTTCGGGCCCTTGGATTTACTTATAACCTAGGACATAATGAAGATATCTGCCCCCTGAATGCTGGTCAGGATGGGTTGGAGTGGTCCTGTGATCAGTTTATGATGGTGGACTCTGCAGGGATTTTTGTTCACACAGTAAAGTGGTGCAGGTGCAATGGTGCCAGTGAGCAGGATAAACACCTCCTGTTATGGTTATGGCCCCTGTCTCCAACGGACTTGTCGTTTTCTTTTCTCTTTCCTTTATCTTATCTTATCGCGACAGTATTGACTACTGATCGCTCTAGATCATCGCCTTGCTTGTCCCTCATGGACACAGGCTCCCTTTCATTCTTTATTCACCCCTCATGGACGCCTCACTTATTCTATTCATTTCTCTTAAGTGCCTCACCTGTTGAGCACCCATCACGCTCCCTTTTCATATGCTGCCACACATCATGTTCCACACATGTTTACCGTATGTTTCCCTCATGTTTTGCCTTATGTTCCACACTTGTATTTAATCTCCGCGCCTCATGCGCGTCGCATGTTCCCCTATATATACAAACATGTACATACACTTATTTAGTATATAAACCCCAAGTGCTAGGCTGGACGTCCTCCAGTCTAGTTCACTTGGTTTCTCCCCTTGAAGCCTTGCTTGACTCATTCCCTTCTCTCTCATCCATCCTCACTAGTCTTGTGGCCTGTAGACCCCTTTAGGGTTTTAAGGTTGTTTCACTTGAACTAGACTCTACTCATCTACACCCCACTTTATCACTTAGACACTTCGTCGCTCGACGCCACAAGTGCGTACTCAGTGAAAGGATCGCGCCAACGCTTACGTAGAAGCTAGTGCCGATCAACTTCCACCGATCCCTTCTCCCATTTCTCGCTAACGATCAGGGAAGTACTGACGTAACTGAGGACGTAAGAGAAACCCAGAGTCCGGAACGCTCTGAGGCTAAGGGAGTGGATAGCCCCACACTACTAGCAACAACAACATCGCCGTCAACATCACCCGCCACACGCTTTCTAGACTACTTAGAGCAGGATTTGAATCCGCTCAGGCTTTGGTTCACGCAACACAGGTCGCCGTATCTCGCTCAAGAAGAGAGCCAGATAATCGCATACGCATTGAGATTGGGAGGCCCCAGCGCCTTCAACGACTTAGCGGACTTTTCGGAGTCTACCCCCTCGTTGAGCGAGGAAGAGGCAGATCCCAACGATGCCACACCGGGGCCCGCTACCTACATAGTCCCCAATCCCCGACCCACCGCCGCATGTTTCGATTCGGCACACGACAGCGTATCACCCGAACGCGTCGTTAAAGAAGAAGGTTCCCCAATAGTAGTAAGGATCCCAAAGAGGGAAAGAAGCGAAAGTCCGGATCTTGAGATCACGGAGCCACAGCCGGTGCAGAGAAGGCCAGTCAAAAGATTACATACCATCAGAAGATTGCGTGGCGGTGAAGAAAACCCCGACCACGCTTATACGTCGAAAGTTCTACGCCCTCAAAAGTGTTACGAGTATTTCTTTTCCTGCTTCTCACTACGATTGAGACCTAGTCTTTGGACTACAGCTACATGGGGGATAACCCCTATGTATCAATTATGCTTACATCATCTTACTTTACATCAGCATTCCCTTCACTCTTCTGGAATGTTTCACTTGCTATGATCTAGACTTCTCGCGGGTGGCGCCGCCCCTCTTTATATATCCACATGGTCCATGTACTATACATAGCCGTATGGTCTGTGCACACTCCCCTACCCTATATAAAGGGTCGTATTCTGTACTTGTAGTCCTCAGCTAGTTCTACGCACCTTGTGCTAGCAATCTAGTCTCCTTCCAGATCTCTCGTGTGCGCACTTGAGTCTGAGTTTCCCTTCACTTTCACAAGTGTCTCCTGGCTACACTTCGAGTGCCAGCTTCAGACTAGGTTCTACGCGCATCAGTGTTATTTGTATCGTTCCACGTTACAAAAGAACTAGCTCTACTCCTGCTTCTGCTATTACGCAGTAAAGCCGCTCCCCTCTGCCCACCATTTCGCGTCGTCGCCAAATCCGCGTACCGTCCCGCTCTCCATCCCCCACACCCTCCAAATACCTCTCCAATGCTCCCACTCCAAGGAACGTTCCTTCCATCCTCCCACCCCAGACGAAGACATCATCCTACCTAGCGACAGTGACTCAGACAAACCCAACGACGACATGACTACCAGAACAGCCGAAATCAAGGCTGGATTACCAGATGACTTTTCCGGCGAGGCAAACGATGCTAGCCGATGGATGCTGGCCATGACGGCCTACTTTACTATGAACAGCGCTCACTATAACGAGCTCGCCAAGATCCTCACATGCCTTAATAAAATGAGCAAAGGACATGGACAGGACTTCGCCGAAGGATGGTACATCAAAATCGCAGATGAAGCCATTCCAGAAGAAGACAAGACGTTCAACAAATTCCTCGACGCGTTCAAACAGGCCTTCATACCCTATGACGTGTCCACCCGAGCCCATATCGAAATGGGAAATCTCAGGCAGGATTTTAGGAACCGGAAGGAGGGATTCGAGAACTATGTCTCAGAATTCCAACTCCTAGCTGCAAAAACTAAGATTGCCGATCAGAATGCGCTGATCGAATGGTTCATCAAGGGACTTCACCCCCGTATCTCCCGCATGGTCCTATCCGTCGAAACAGTACCCACCACTCTCCAAGGATGGATCGAAAAATCATCACAATTCCATTCCCAACTTCGTCGCATCGACGATCTCTCGGCCGGAAGGGCCTTTATCCCCTTTAATCAAGGGTCTTCCCGTCCTCGACGAGATCTGAACGCAATGGAAATTGACGCAGTCCGCCTTACCCCAGTACAACATGCGGCCTATATGAAAGACAACAAATGTTTTGTATGTCACCAAGTGGGCTGCCATTCCTCCAACCATCCCCGTCGACAAGGATCATCCGCACCCCCTCGCCCGCCTCGCAACCCGCAGAGAATAAGGGCCGCGTACACCCCCGCTCCAGCAACTCCCAAACCCTCTCCTATGGGCCAATACATTGACGAGCTTAGGAAAAGAAATGTACCTCAAGAAGAGGTGTTAAAAGTTTTGAAAGCCTGTTTCGAAGAAGACGAGGCAGATAACGAAACCATCGCAGCAACGGTAGTAGCCGAAGAATGGCCAAAGGATTTTTAGTAAGGAGGGAAGTTTCGACGCCTTCTCCTCCTCAAATTATCGCTCCTGTATTCGTATCCGATAGAAAAGCACAATCAATTCAAATTCCTTTGTCCTTATACGCGCAGGAGAATGCACAAGTCGTCAACGTCACGGCACTAATTGATAGCGGTGCCACCGGATGTTTTATTGACCGAGATCTGGTCAAACGAAGGAGACTCCCGATGGAGCGACTCCAGAAACCACTGAAAGCCCAGAACGTGGACGGAACATCTAACCAAGGAGGCGTTATATGCCACAAAACTACATTATTCATCCGCATAGGCGAAATCGAAGAAAGACGAGACTTTCTTGTCCTCAATTGTGGAAAAGAAAACATCATTCTAGGACTCCCCTGGCTTCGCGAAGCCAACCCCCTCATTGATTGGTCTACTGGGAAAGTGGAAATCCCAAACCAACCCAAGAAACCCCATCACGATTCTCCCCGAAATCTTGCCCAAAGATACCTGGTACAGTATCTTGATCTCAACCCAGATGCAAGACCGCCCACCTCTGGAAGAAATGCGTAGAGCGAAGTGCTCGAAACGCATATCCTATATGCCACACCACCCTCTCCACCGATCTCACCATGAAAGAGGAAAAGCCAAAAGTAGTACTACCTGACGCTTACAAAGACTTTGCCGACGTCTTTGAGAAAAAGACGATTGATGAACTTCCCCCTTTCCGAAGCTTTGATCACGCTATCGACCTCAACAAAGACTTCACACCAAAAATCGCCAAGGCTTACCCTCTAAACCCTAAGGAAGCCGAAGCATGTAAAGCATTTGTCGACGAACATCTCGCCTCGGGAAAGATTACCCCATCAAAATCCCCACAAGCCGCTCCATTCTTCTTCGTACCTAAGAAAGATGGTTCCCTCCGCCCATGTCAAGACTACCGTTACCTCAACTCCCATACGGTAAAGAATGCCTGCCCCCTTCCCCTCATCTCGGACCTTGTAGATCGCCTCAAGGGATCATCCATCTTCACTAAAATGGACATCTGATGGGGCTACAACAACGTCCTGATCAAACCCAATGATCGATGGAAGGCCGCATTTATTACACCGTTCAGTTTGTTTGAGCCAACAGTCATGTTCTTCGGGCTCTGTAACTCCCCCGCAATGTTCCAAGCCCTCATAGACCACATCTTCAGCGATCTTATGGCGGAAGGATGGCTCGTTATCTATATGGATGACCTTCTTATCCATTCAAAAGACGCTGTCCTCCATGAAAAACGTACCCGACAAGTCTTGGAACGACTCCGCGAACATAAACTTTTTCTCAAAATTGAAAAGTGCTCCTTCAACGCCACCGAAGTAGAGCACCTAGGCATGGTTGTCAAGGAAGGACAGGTCAAGATGGACCCCACTAAGCTCCACGCCATTAAAGAATGGAACTCTCCAACAAGCGTTAAAGCAGTCTGATCGTTTATCGGATTTTGCAACTTTTACCGAAGGTTTATCACAAACTTCTCCGCAATTGCCCGACCCCTTCACGACCTCACGAAGAAAGGTGTTAAATGGGATTGGACTCCCATCTGTGAACAAGCATTCCAGAAAATCAAGTCCTCTTTCCTACAGCAGCCAGTACTTGCGATGCCTGACGCTGCAAAACCCTTCACCGTCATGACCGATGCCTCCCTTACCGCCACTGGAGCAGTACTCATGCAGAACGATAGCAACGGGAACCTCCACCCGTGTGCATACCTATCCAAGACCCTTTCCTCTGCCGAGCGGAACTACAATATCTATGACTGAGAATTACTCGCAGTCATCCACGCCCTCAAGGAGTGGCGTCATTACCTCCAGGGCACTGGCAACCCCATGACTGTCATCACTGATCACAAAAACTTGACGTATTTCCGACAACCCCAGAAACTCTCTCGTCAACAAGCCCGATGGGCCATGTTCCTACAGGACTTCGACCTGCATTATCTCAACGTTCCCGGCACCCAGATGGGACCCGCCGACGCACTCTCCCGTCGCAATGAAGTAGATACATCCCACGACAACACCGCTACTACTCTTCTCCCCGATCACCTCTTTGTTCGAGCTCTCGACGTTGCCCTTGCCTCAAAAATGGCTGTATCCTCCTCCACCGACCCCGTAGTACAACGCGCCTTGGAGGCCCTGTACGATAACACCCCTGGCTTCCCACGGGCTGCTGCTGCTGACTGGGTCTACGAAGAAGGCAAGTTGTACTTCTGCCATCGTCTCTACGTTCCGGAGCCAGCCCGGTCGGACCTTGTGCGGTCCCTCCATGAGAGCGAGGCGGGAGGACATGGCGGCATCTTCCGGACTCAGAATTTAGTCTCACGGGATCATTGGTGGCCCGGCATGGGTACCTTTATTTGCCGCTTTGTCACCGGTTGCACCCGTTGCCAAGCCCACAAAGTTAACACACATCCCACGGTACCATCCCTGACGCCGCTGCGCAGTGAGGCAACGCGTCCCTTTCAACAGGTGTCCATTGATTTGATCACAGATCTCCCTGTCTCGCAGGGTTTTGATTCGGTTATGGTTGTGGTCGACCATGGCCTTATGAAGGGGGTAATTATCCTCCCTTGTCATAAAACAATAGACGCCACAGGTGTCGCCAAGCTCTTTTTCGAACGAGTCTTCACTCGTTTCGGTCTCCACGACCGTTGCATCTCTGACCGAGGCCCCCAGTTCGCCTCCGCCTTTGCTAGAGAGCTTTCCCGCCTCCTGAAATACGACCTCGCCCTATCCTCCGCCTACCATCCCCAGACCGATGGTGAAACCGAACGAGTAAACCAGGAACTCGAAACCTATCTCCGCATCTTCTGCGATGGAAGACCCGACAAATGGGCAGATCTCCTCCCAATGGCCGAATTCTCCCATAACGCCACCGTCCATTCCGTCATGGGAAAGTCCCCATTTTCCCTGATCCTCGGATATGAGCCAAGAGCTTATCCACCAATGGGAAAAACTTTCCTTCCCACCTTAGAAACCCGTCTTATGGAACTCACGGAAAGCTGCTCAGAAGCCCTCGCAGCACACGAGAAAGCCCAGCGGAGCATGAAAGAACGGATCACATCAAAATTCCGTCCCTGGAAAGTTGGAGATAAGGTGTGGCTAGAAGGGCGCAACTTGAGACTCAGGTACCCATCAAAGAAGCTTGCCCCTAGCAGGGAAGGACCCTTCGAGATAAGCAAAATTATCTCCCCTGTCGCCTTCCGCCTACACCTTCCCCCCACCTGGAAGATACACGACGTCTTCCACGCTTCCCTGTTATCGTCCTATCGGGAGACTCCCAAGCACGGACCCAATTATACAAATCCTCCGCCGGATACTATAGACGGAGATGAAGAATACGAGATAGAGAAAGTGCTGTCACACCGTGGCACCAAGGCACGAAGGCAATACTTGGTATCCTGGAAAGGATACTCCGCAGCAGAAAATACGTGGGAACCGGAAGGGAACCTCAAACACACGCAAAGCCTCCTTCATGCTTATAAGCTTAGGAACTCCAAGGATTTTCCCCAGTTCCCTCGATAAACAAACATGTCCATTCCTACCACCAACCCCGCTTCCTCTGCCAGAGCCCCAGATATCCCCATCCACTCCGTCCGCCTCCCGCCGTTTGCCCATCGCATCCTTTTTGCGACCATTCTCGAGAACCCCGTCGCTACCCTGTCCATCGAGCGCATCCCAGTGTTCATTAATAACCCCACTCTCCGGCACCTTGCGTGCCTTTATCGCAGTTACACCCTAGCGCGCAACATTCATACTATGCTTTGCCCAGAGGGGCTACCTCCTGTCTACACCGCCACCCTAGAGAGAGCACTTTCCGAAGCCCGCACCATGACCCTGGATCTCCTGTTTGAGGAGGGGTTTGGACACATCGTCGACGAGATCGTGCCAGGCACGGTCCTCCATATTCTTCGCCCCATCCTCCTCAGCCTGTCGACCGTTCAGCGGTCCATTTACTTTTCACAAACCCCCGTCCGCAACCCTGTGGCTTTAGCACCACCACCACCACTGGAATACCCTCCCGCTGACAATTCCCCCGCTCCCACACCTGTCCCCGCCCCCGTGGTAAACTCCCCACGTTACGTACCCCGTCCTATCTCCCCTACTCCTCCCACGCTTGTCGCTAGTCCCGCCCCCACCACGTCCTCCCTGGAGTCCTTTCGGACCAGCCTCGACAAGCCCACTCCTGGGATCAGGCAGCAGCCTCAGACTGCTCGTCAAGGCGGCCATTTTCCGGCTCGCGCAGCTAGAACGAGACAAACCCTCCTAGAGGTAGGTGGGATCCCTCGAACAGTATCGCTTATGGCGATGGGGAGACGGGTAGCTGAAGCCTTGTCCAGAGGAGGAACCCCTGCGCTCAACGCCCCCACTCGTCCTGTCACGCCCGCCATCGCCCCACCTCCATACACCGTTCCTTCCCCTCGAGGAACCATGGCAAATCCTATCCTTATCAACGACTGCACCCCTGAACCACAGCCCTTTCGGGCTCCTGCACTCCGCTGCGTGGAGTGCCACTCGCTCGAGCATACACGTCGCAATTGCCCAGAATTCATATGCCCATGGTGCTGAACTACCGCACCAGGACATGCCTCAGCCAATTGTCCTGCGAGGCAGTGTGGACTTTGCGGAGGCCTTGGCCACATTGTTGCCAATTGCACTTTCAGAGATTACGATCCAGAGGACACCTACAACTATGAGGGGAATGAGGGGGATAGGTCAGGATGAGTCGGTGCCTCACCCATACGAGGGGGGTAATGTTACGAGTATTTCTTTTCCTGCTTCTCACTACGATTGGGACCTAGTCTTTGGACTACAGCTACATGGGGGATAACCCCTATGTATCAATTATGCTTACATCATCTTACTTTACATCAGCATTCCCTTCACTCTTCTGGAATGTTTCACTTGCTATGATCTAGACTTCTCGCGGGTGGCGCCGCCCCTCTTTATATATCCACATGGTCCGTGTACTATACACAGCCGCATGGTCTGTGCACACTCCCCTACCCTATATAAAGGGTCGTATTCTGTACTTGTAGTCCTCAGCTAGTTCTACCACCTTGTGCTAGCAATCTAGTCTCCTTCCAGATCTCTCGTGTGCGCACTTGAGTCTGAGTTTCCCTTCACTTTCACAAGTGTCTCCTGGCTACACTTCGAGTGCCAGCTTCAGACTAGGTTCTACGCGCATCAGTGTTATTTGTATCGTTCCACGTTACAAAAAGCGTAAAAATTACAAGTACTAGATCAATTCTATTTAGTACTTTTCTATCAAAATGTCACAAGCTTTGATCAATGCGATCAATGATCACCACATGTCCTCAGGAGACAAATTAAATGTGGTCCTACAAGAATTCCAAATCTTTATGGGAGAAATAGCGGGGCTAAGAACACAGCTTCGCGTAAAAGAAGTCGAGATCAATAATCTCACGAATGAGGTAACCGCGTTGCAGGCTGCAAGCGTCAGTACATCAGGAGGTGGAAGTGGCCCTACGCCAGGTTGCTCCACCAAAATAGAAATCTTCCATGACCCAGGTGATTACGATGGGTCCAAAGCCAAATTCGAAGAATGGTGGGCCAAGATGGCCGCCTGGTTGGAGGTCAACAGGGCCTACATACCAACCGGGTCATATGAGGCAGTTGTGTCTGTCCTCTCCTGCCTCAAAGGACCGAAGGCTGGCCCCTTCACACAAGTCAACTTGGCTAAAGGCCGCGCTTACACTTGGGCGCAATTAGTAAATGACATTGAGGGTCTCTTCCGGACCACCAACCAGAAGGACTGGGCATGAGATCAGTTGACTCGCTACACCCAAGGAAACCAAAGCATCGACGATTACATCGTCAAATGGATGATCCTGCAGGAACAGGCTAAAGTCGATGGATCACACGGAGTGGCGCTCCTAGAAGCCAACACCAAGAAGGGCATTATTGCCCAAATAGTAAAAGAGGGTAGGAGAAAAGACGACATTAACTCCTATCTTGCCAAGATCCGCAGGGTCGGATCAGCCCAAGAGTCCCTTGATTTCATCATCGGACGAACCACCCATCGGGGCCAAAGTTCCCACGGTCGTAAAGACCCTGATGCCATGGACGTCAGTGCGGTCACACGTGGATGTTTCAATTGCAGAGGAGACCATATGGTCCGCGATTGCAAGAAACCAAAGGTCTCCTGCCCGGACTGCAAGTTCCTGGGTGGGAACCATAAGAAAGAGTGTAAAAGGAACACTCGCAAGGCCCACGGCACCTCTCAGGAAGAGCCTGCTGCCACGTCCTGGGATGACGCAAAAAGCACCGAGAAGTCCGATGCCAAGGGCAAAGGACGTGATGCGGGGGCTGCCGTACGCGGTATGACCTTTGAAGAAGCACGTGCGTTCTTCCGTGATGTCGAAGACACAGAGAACAAAAAGTCGGGAAAAGCCCGAGCCTGAAAGGGGTATGCTCCCTGGAAGGCGGAAATAGATATTCTCTTCTCTCAGTTGACGACCTCGCAGAAGTTGACCATCTTTCATCTCATTTGCCGTCAGAGGGGTCCCCAAAAGGGCTCGGCCATGTTACGATTCGCCCTTATTTCTTTTCTTTGCTTATGAATCCTTTACTTGGATGACTAATCCGGCACAACCTGAAATCTTCTTATTCCTTCTACATTGTTCTACAACGTTCCATAGGATTCTCATCCTATCTTTACCATTATCACACCATAGCCTTTCTTCCTTATTCGGCATGGTCTGTGCACACCTTAGACAGTATAAATACGCCTAGTAGACTACCCTGTACCCCAGACTAGATCTACTTGGGAATTCTACCTCTTTCCTTGTACTCGCTGCTCGAGTCTGTCTCTCGCAGTCTTTCTTTGTCTCACCGGAACTCAGAACCCTTGACTTCGTCTCTGTGACGTTGTCTTGGTCTTACCCAGAACTCTCGACGTCGTCACCTCGACTTTGTCTTGATTAGAACCCTTGACCCAGACCCCATCCAAGTCTACGCTCATTCCTACCCGGACCAAGTGTAACAAAAGATCTAGTCTCTACTAAATGACCGCCACTACCACGTGAGCCACCATTTCGTCTTGAAACACAGACCGATTCTCCGCTGTCCCATCGGGCAGATGCTTCCCGCACCTCTGTATCCTTTGCACCCCCCCCTCGTAACAGTATGTCCCACCCGAAAGCCACCGAACTCAAAATCGGTTCCCCCGACGCCTTTGACGGCAACTACGACCAGGCTGAATCATGGCTCCTCGCCGTCCAGTCTTACCTATTAGTCAACAACGACGTATACGATAATGACAACAAGAAGGTTGCCTTCGCGTTGTCTCATATGAAGAAAGGATCGGCCCTCTCTTGGGCACCACATACCGACGAAATTGCCTCATGGCATCCCCCCCGTCCTTCGGGACGATGAAAGATTTTATTACCAGCTTCGACAAAGCGTTTAAGAACTCCGACTCAAAAGGAGAAGCGTTATCCAACCTCTGGACCCTACGCATGGACAACGACTTGGCTAGTTACCTAGCTGACTTTAGAAAGAACGCCACACTCAGTGGCACCACCGATGACACCATCCTCATTGAATATTTTTCGGCAGGGCTCTCCCCCGCTCTCTCTGGGCGAATCTACGCCATGGACAAAGTACCTACAGTCATCGACAAATGGTACGAGAAAGCGCTTCTCTTCTCCCGCCAAAAGAAGAAGGCCAACGCTATCGTGGCCCGCCACCACGACAAGGACAAATGAAAGAAAACTTCGTATCGCCCCAATCATTACTACGACGCCACTCCTTCATCTAGGAAGGAAGACAAAGACCCCAACGCCATGGACGTAGACGCCATTAAACTATCCCCGACCCAGAAGGAAGAACACCGACAAAAAGGCCTCTGCTTTAAATGTAGCAAGCCAGGACTTATCAAGGACTGCCCCAACCACGACCAGGCCCGAAGAAACGGAGGAAGTCGCAAAAAGAAGGTCAGAGAGCTGACCAAAGATGACGATGAAAACCTCCCCAGATTAGAAGAAGTAGAGGACTCGGACAATGAAGACGATGAAGCTTTCGTCTCTCACCTCTACATCAAAAATAAGAGGGATTTTTAAGTGGAGGAACTTCTTCGATGCAAGTCCCCTCCTCATCATTTGTAACATGTGCTCCCGTATTCGTAGACGAATCCAAATCTGCTTCTATCAAACTTCCGTTGCAGGTCATTGTCCCGAACAGCACCCTGAAAGTCGTCGAAACCACCGCCCTCATTGATAGCGGCGCAGAAATCTCATGTATAGACTGGAACTTCGTCCAGAAACACCAACTCCCCACCGAGCGACTCCCTTCTCCGATCAAAGCTTGAAATGCCGACCACTCCCCAAACAAAGGAGGAGACATTAAATTCTCTACCTCCCTCTTTATTAAAATCGGCACCATCACGCAGAAAGTTTTCCTCCACGTTCTCCACCTCGGACGAGAAAACATTATTCTAGGACACCCGTGGCTGAAAGCCACCAACCCGAAAATCGACTGGAGAAAGAAAACCATTGAGATCGATGAAAAACTAGATAAATCCCTCGACCTCTATTTTACCCATGCCACTGGACGAGCCAGCTATGCCTCGAAAACCACCAAGAAGAAAGCCCGAATACCCCATCACGTTAACCTAAACCAAGTTCAACAAGCCCGACTCTTCGACTACCTCGAGTACGAAGAGGAAGACGAATATACTGAACGAGCAGTTGCTCACTACCACGTCGGACGAATCATGAAGTCCGCCACCCATTATTTTCCAAACACATATACTGGCAAACGAATCGCCAGGATTACTAGGTCAACCAAACTGGCCCAAGAAGCCGAAAGAATGAAACCGAAACCCGTACTCCCCCCTGCCTACGCAGAATTCACTTCCATCTTCGAAAAGGAAGCTACCGATCATGTTCCCCCATCCAGACCATACGACCACACCATCCATCTAAACGACTCCTTCGTTCCAAAAGTTGGAAAAGTTTATCCCCTTTCTCCCAACGAAAAACAAGCAACCAAAGACTTCCTTGACGAGAATCTTCGGACGGGCAAGATTAGACCCTCGAAATCTCCTCAAGCATCCCCCTTCTTCTTCGTCAAAAAGAAGAATGGAGGACTTCGTCCTTGCCAGGACTATCGTTACGTTAACGAACATACCATCCGCAACGCATATCCCCTTCCCCTCATATCTGACCTCGTCAACAAACTGAAAGATGCAAAGGTCTTCACCAAGTTCGACATGAGATGGGGATACAACAATGTCAGAATCAAGGAAGGCGACCAATGGAAAGCTGCCTTCATCACCCACAAAGGACTCTTCGAACCGAATGTCATGTTCTTCGGTCTGACCAACTCCCCTCCAACATTCCAACGATTCATGAACGACTCCTTCCGTGACCTTATAGCCGAAGGATGGCTCATAATTTACATGGACGACCTCCTTATCTTCTCC
>JBBPTL010000447.1:0-12742 GCA_038094095.1 Boletus putidus
GGGGAAGTTCATTGATCGTCTTTTTCTTGAAGACATCGGTAAAGTCTTTGTAAGCGTCAGGTAGTACTACCTTTTGCTTCTCCTCTTTCATAGCGATGTCGGTAGAGAGGGTGGTGCAGTGTACGGGGTATGCGTTCTGAGCGCTTCGCTCTACGCATTTCTTCCAGAGGCGAGCTGTCTTGGCGTCTGGGTCTAGGTCGAGATATCGCACCAAGTATCTCTGGGCGAGACTTCAGGGGGAATCATGGCGGGGTTTCTTTGGTTGGTCCGGAATTTCTACTTTCCCAGTAGACCAGTTGATAATAGGATTGGCTTCGCAAAGCCAGGGAAGTCCTAGGATTACGTTTTCTTTCCCGCAGTTGAGGACTAAGAAATCTCTTCTTTCTTCAATATCACCGATGTGGATGATTAGAGTTGTTTTGTGGCGTATGACGCCTCCTTGGTTGGACATTCCGTCCACATTCTGGGCTTTTAGTGGTTTCTGGAGTCGCTCCATCGGGAGTCTCCTTCTTTTGACCAGGTCTCGGTCGATAAAACAACCAGTGGCACCACTATCTATTAGTACAGTGACGTCGACAACTTGCACATTCTCCTGTGCATATAGCGAGAGCGGAATTTGGATTGATTGTGCACTGCTATTGGATACAAATACAGGAGCAATAACTTGAGGAGGAGAAGGCGTCGAAACTTCCCTCCTTTCTAAAAATCCTTTGGCCATTCTTCGGCCACTACCATTGCTGCGACGGTTTCATTATCTGCCTTGTCTTCTTTGAAGCATGCTTTCAAAACTTTCAACACCTCTTCTTGAGGTACGTTCCTTTTCCTAAGCTCGTCAACATATTGGCCCATAGGAGAGGGCTTGGGAGTTGCTGGAGCGGGGGTGTAGGCGGCCCTTATTCTCTGCGGGTTGCGAGGCGGGCAGGGAGGTGCGGATGATCCGGGTCGACGGGGGTGGTTGGAGGAACGACAGCCTACTTGGTGACATACAAAGCACTTGTTGTCTTTCATATAGGCGGCGCGTTGTACTGGGGTGAGGCGGACTGCGTCAACATCCATCGTGTTTGGGTCTCGTTGAGGGCAGGAGGACCCTTGGTTAAAGGGGATAAAGGCCCTTCCGGCTGAGAGATCGTCGATGCGACGAAGTTGGGAATGGAATTGAGACAACTTCTCAATCCATCCTTGAAGAGTGGTAGGTATGGTTTCGACGGATAGGACCATTCGGGAGATGCGGGGGTGGAGTCCCTTGATGAACCATTCGATCAGCGCATTCTGATCGGCGATCTTGGTCTTGGCGGCTAGGAGTTGGAATTCCGAGACATAATTCTCAAATCCCTCCTTCCGATTTCTAAAGTCCTGCCTGAGATTACCCATCTCAATACGGGCTCGGGCGGACACGTCATAAGGTATGAAGGCCTGTCTGAACGCATCAAGGAATTTATTAAACGTCTTATCTTCTTCTGGGATGGCTTCATCTGCGATTTTGATGTACCATCCTTCGGCGAAGTCCTGTCCACGCCCTTTGCTCATTTTGTTAAGGCACGTGAGGATCTTGGCAAGCTCATTATAGTGAGCGCTGTTCATAGTAAAATAGGCCGTCATGGCCAACATCCATCGGCTAGCATCGTTGGCCTCGCCAGAAAAGTCATTGGGTAGTCCAGCCTTAATCTTGGCTGTGCGGGTTGCCATGTCAACGTCGTTGTCACCAGGTAGGGTGATATCTTCATCTGTTGGAGGGAGGATAGCAGGAACAGTCCTAGGAGTAGGAGTGTTGGAGAGGTATTTGGATGGTGTAGGGGATGGGGAGCGGGACAGTACGCGGTATTGGTGACGGCGCGAAATGATGGGCAGAGGGGAGCGGCTTTACTGCGTAATAGCAGAAGCGAGAGTAGAGCTAGTTCTTTTGTAACGTGAAACGATACAAATAACGCTGATGTGCGTAGAACCTAGTCTGAAGCTGGCACTTGAAGTGTAGCCAGAGGACACTTGTGAAAGTGAAGGGAAACTCAGACTCAAGTGCGCACACAAGAGATCTGGAAGGAGACTAGATTGCTAGCACAAGGTGCGTAGAACTAGCTGAGGAATACAAGTACAGGATATGACCCTTTATATAGGGTTGGGAATGGCACACAGACCATGCGGCTGTGTATCATACACGGACCATGTGGATATATAAGGACGAGCGGCACTACCCACGAGAAGTCTGGATCGTAGCAATAGAATGTTCTAGAGAAAGTGAAGGGAATGCTGATGTAATATAAAATGAGGTAAGCATAATGGCTCATAGGGGCTATCCCCCATGCAGCTGTAGTCCGAAGACTAAGTCCCAATCATAGTTAACAGAAGGGAAAGAAATACTTGTAACAGAAGGATGGCTCGTCATCTACATGGACGACCTCCTCATCCACTCTAAAAACGTCGCTGTCCACGAAGAACGAACCCGACAAGTCCTGGAACGACTCAGAGAACACAAGCTTTTCTTAAAGCTCGAGAAATGCTCCTTCAACGCTGCTGAAGTAGAGTACCTAGGCATGATCGTTAAAGAAGGACAGGTCAAGATGGACCCCACCAAACTCCACGCCATTGAAGAATGGAACTCCCCCACTAGTGTGAAAGCAGTCCAATCGTTTATCGGTTTCTGCAACTTTTATCACAGATTCATTACAAACTTCTCTGCAATTGCTTGCCCACTCCACGATCTCACAAAGAAGGGAGCCAAATGGGATTGGACCCCCATCTGCGAACAAGCATTCCAGAAAATCAAGTCCTCCTTCCTACAGCAACCTGTGCTTGCAATGCCCAACACCACCAAACCCTTCACCATCATGACTGACGCCTCCCTTACTGCTACTGGAGCAGTACTGATGCAGAACGATGGCAACGGGAACCTTCACCCATGTGCTTACTTATCCAAAACCCTTTCCTCCGCCAAATGCAACTATGATATCTATGATCGCGAGTTGCTCGCTGTCATCCACACCCTCGAAGAATGGCGTCATTATCTCCGAGGCACTGGTCACTCTGTGACGGTCATTACTGACCACAAAAACTTGTCGTACTTCCGTCAACCTCAGAAACTCTCCCGCCGTCAAGCCTGATGGGCAATGTTCCTGCAGGATTTCGACCTGCATTACCACAACGTCCCCAGCACCCAGATGGGGCCCGCCAATGCCCTCTCTCACCGCGACAAAGTCGACACCTCTAATGACAACGTCACCACCACGCTCCTTCCTGACCACCTGTTTATCCGCACCCTCGACGTCACCCTCGCATCCAAGATGGCCGTCTCCTCCTCCACCGATCCCATCGTACAGCGCGCCCTGGAAGCCCTGTATGATAATACCCCAGGCTTCCCTTGGGCTGCTGCCACTGATTGGCTCTACGAGGACGGAAGGTTATATTTCCGCCATCGCCTCTATGTCCTGGAGTTGGCCCGCTCAGACCTCATGCGAGCCCTACATAAAAGCGAAGCGGGTGGTCACGGCGGTATCTTCCACACCCAGAACTTGGTCTCGCGCAAACATTGGTGGCCCGGCATGGGTACCTTTATTCGCCGTTTTGTCACCAGTTGTGCCTGCTGCCAAGCGCACAAGGTGAACACCCATCCCACGGTACCCTCCCTCACGCCTCTCCGCAGCGAAGCCACCCACCCCTTCCAGCAAGTGTCTGTCAATTTGATCACGGATCTCCCCGTTTCCTGTGGCTTTGATTCTGTCATGGTCGTGGTCGACCATGGGCTTACGAAGGGGGTAATTATCCTCCCTTGTCACAAAACAATAGACGCTGCGGGCGTAGCCAAACTCTTTTTTGAACAAGTTTTCACTCGTTTTGGCCTCCATGACTGCTGCATCTCGGATCGAGGCCCACAGTTCACCTCCGCCTTTGCCAGAGAGCTGTCCCACCTCCTAAAATACGACCTCACCCTCTCCTCCGCCTATCATCCACAGACCGACGGAGAAACGGAACGAGTTAACCAAGAACTTGAAACTTATCTCCACATATTTTGCGATGGAAGACCCGATAAATGGGCAGATCTCCTCCCGATGGCCGAGTTTTCCCATAATGCCACTGTTCACTCTGTCACTGGGAAATCCCCGTTCTCTTTGATCCTCGGATATGAACCAAGGGCTTATCCACCAATGGGAAAGACTTTCCTCCCCGCCTTAGAAACCTGTCTCACGGAACTCACGGAAAGCCGTTCTGAAGCCCTTGCTGTGCATGAGAAAGCCCAGCAGAGTATGAAAGAACGGATCACATCAAAGTTCTGCCCCTGGAAGGTCGGAGATAAGGTATGGCTAGAAGGGCGCAACCTGAGACTCAGGTACCCGTCAAAGAAGCTTGCTCCTAGAAGGGAAGGACCCTTCGAGATAAGCAAAGTCATCTCCCCCGTCGCCTTCTGACTCCGCCTTCCCCCCACCTGGAAAATACACGATGTTTTCCACGCTTCCCTGTTATCGTCCTATCAGGAGACTCCCGAGCATGGACCCAATTACACAAACCCACCTCCAGACACAATAGATGGAGATGAAGAATATGAAATCGAGAAGGTTCTGTCACACCGTGGCACCAAGGCACGAAGGCAGTACCTGGTATCCTGGAAAGGGTACTCCGCAGCAGAGAATATGTGGGAACCAGAAGGGAACCTCAAACACGTGCAAAGCCTCCTTCGCGCTTATAAGCTCAGGAATCTGAAAGACTTTCCTCAGTTCCCTCGCTAAACCATCATGTCCATCCCCACTACCAACCCTGCCCCAGCTGCCGCCAGAGCCCCAGATATCCCCATCCGCTCCGTTCGCCTTCCTCCTTTTGCTTGTCGCGTTCTTTTTGCGACTATCCTAGAAAACCCCGTCGCCACCCTGTCCATCGAACGTATCCCTGCATTCATCAATAACCCCACTCTCCGACACCTCGCGTGTCTCTATCGAAGCTACGCCCTAGCGCGTAATATCCATACAATGCTCTGCCCAGATGGACTACCCCCAGTCTACACTGCCACCCTAGAACGAGCTCTCTCCAAAGCTCACACCATGACCCTAGATCTCCTGTTCGAGGAAGGGTTTGGATGCATCGTCGACGAGATCATGCCAGGCACGGTCCTCCACATTCTTCGCCCCATCCTCCTCAGCCTGTCGACCGTACAGTGGTTTATTTACTTCTCACAAACCCCCATTCATAATCCCGTGGCACTAGCGCCACCACCACCACCAGTATACCCTCCCATTGACGGCTCTCCTACTCCCACACTGATCCCTGCCCCCGTGGTAAACTCCCCACGCTATATACCTCGCCCAATTTCCCCTACTCCTCCCACGCTCGTGGCTAGCCCCGCCCCCACTACGTCCTCCCTCGAGTCCTTTCGGACCAGCCTCGACGAGCCCACTCCAGGAATCAGGCAGCAGCCTCAGGTTGCTCGTCGAGGCGGCCGTTTTCCGGCTTGTGGAGCTCGAACGAGACAAACCCTCTTAGAGGTAGGAGGTATACCCCGTACAGTATCTCTAACCGCTATGGGAAGAAGGGTAGCCGAGGCTCTATCCAGAGGAGGGACCCCTGCCCTTAACACCCCCACTCATCCTGTCACTCCTGCCGTTGCTCCGCCACCATACACAGTCTCCTCTCCTCAAGGAACTTTAGCAAACCCCATCCTCATTGACAACCACACCCCCGAACCCCAGCCCTTTCGGGCTCCTGCACTCCGCTGCGTGGAGTGCCGCTCACTTGAACACACCCGGTGTAACTGCCCCAAATTCATATGCCCATGGTGCCGGACGACTGCACCAGGACACACCTCAGCCAACTGCCCTGCGAGGCAGTGTGGACTTTGCGGAGGCCTTGGCCACGTTGTCGCCAATTGCAATTTCAGGGATTACGATCCAGAGGATGCTTATGACTACGAGGGGAACGAGGGGGATAGATCAAGTTGAGTCGGTGCCTCAACCATATGAGGGGGGTAATGTTACGGATATTTCTTTCTTTTCACTTCGCTACGATTGGGACCTGGTCTTCAGACTACAGCTGCATGGGGGATAGCCCCTATGTATCATTATGCTTACTTCATCTTATCTTACATCAGCATTCCCTTCAACTTTCTTCTAGAATGTTCTATTTGCTATGATCCAGACTTCTCGCGGGTAGCGCCACTCATCCTCATTTATCCACATGGTCCGTGTATGATACACAGCATGGTCTGTGCACCACTCCCAACCCTATATAAAGGGTCATATTCTGTACATGTATTCCCCAGCTAGTTCTATGCACTTCGTGCTAGCAATCTAGTCTCTTCCAGATCTCTTGTGTGCGCACCTGAGTCTGAGTTTCCCTACACCTCCCAAAGTGTCCTCTGGCTACACTCTGAGTGCCAGCTATCAGAACTAGGTTTCTTGCGCGTCAGCGTAACAGGCCCTATCGTATATCTCGGCCCCTATATACTCTGGGCACGCCCTGGGGTCATCCGACCCGAACGGGCAAATTGCATGTGGGCTCGTCGATGCCATCGGTACAAAGTGACTACATGGGCTCACATTTCGTTGAGATGATAACCAGTTGAGCCGAGTGATATCTTCAATGTAATGAAGGATATCTGGTGACAGTCAAGTTACATGATGTGACCCACTACAGCGCTCCATACCCCTCCTGAACCAACATGTTGTCATCCAACTCTTCACCCTCATCGGCAACAATCCTGTCACTATCCTTCTTATCCTCAGTGCTGCCCCCATCACTGTTGTCATCATCACTGTCATTGCTGTCATCATTGTTGCTGCTGTTGCCACAATTTGTTACGATTCACCCCTATTTTTCCTTGTTGCTTATGAATTGTTTGCTTTGAATGGCTAATCCAGTGCAACCCGGAACTCTCTTATTCTTTCTTCATTGTTCTACAACATTCCATAGGATTCTCATCCTATCTTTACCATTATCATGCCATAGCTTTCTTTCCTTACTCAGCATGGTCCGTGCGCAGTTCGGCTAGTATAAATACGCCCAGTAATCTACCCTGTACCTCAGACTAGATCTACTTGGGAATTCTACCTCTTTCCTTGTAACTTGCTGCTTGAGTCTGTCTCTAGCAGTCTTTCTTCGTCTCACCCAGAACTCAGAACTCTTGACTTCGTCTCTGTGACGTTGTCTCAACCTCCTCAGACCTCTTGATGTTGTCACTGCGACTTCGTCTTGATCAGAACTTTCGACTTAGATGCAATCCAAGTCTACGCTCATTCCTACCCGGACCAAGTGTAACAAAAGACCTAGTCTCTACTAAATGACTGCCACTACCAAGTGAGCCACCATTACTGTTATAGAAACATTCTGCAACTACGATTGAGACATTGTCTATGGGCTGCGGCTACTCTGGTAGCCCCTATCTTTTCTTTCTCGCATCATGATTACCTCATCTTTGTACTTACCTAAGCATACCCTTCACTTTCTAGAACCTTCCATTCGTTGCTAAGCTTCACAACTTCTCGTGGGTAGCGCTGCTCATCTTCATTTGGTATCTGTACTATACACAGCCACTTGGTCTGTGTGCCATTCCTAGTCCTATATAAGGGGCCATACTTGTACCATTATCCCTCAGCTAGTTCTACACACTTCGTGCTAGCAATCTAGTCTCTTCCAGATCTCTAGTGTGCGCACTTAGAATCTGAGTCTTCCTACACTTTCCTAGTGTCCTCTGGCTACACTTGAGTGCCAGCTATCAGACTAGGTTTCTTGCGCATCAGCATAACAAAAGAACTAGCTGAACCTCTGCTTCTGCTATTACACAGTAAAGCCGCTCCCCTCTGCCCACCATTCCTCCTCCTCGTCAAATCCGCGCACCGTCCCGCTCCCCATCCCCTGTCTACTCCGTACCCCAGGAAGGGACCGATTACCACTATCAGCCTGACCAATACTCACACCCTGTTACGGTTACAGCCCCTGTCTGTCAATGGACTTAGTTGTTTCTTTCTTTTCTTTTTTATCTAATCTAATCGCAACAGTATTGACTACTGATCGCTCTAGACTTTCGCCTTGCTTGTCCCTCATGGACACAGGCTCCCTTTCATTCTTTATTCATGCCTCATGGATGCCTCACTTATTCTATTCATTTCTCTTAGGTGCCTCACCTGTTGGGCACCCATCACGCTCCCTTTTCATATGCTGCCACACCTCATGGTTTGCACATGTTTACCATATGTTTCCCTCATGTTTTGCCTTATGTTTTACACTCGTATTTAATCTCCGCGCCTCATGCACGTCGTATGTCCCCCTATATGTACAAACATGTACATACACTTATTTAGTATATAAACCCCAAGTGCTAGGCTGGATGTCCTCCAGTCTAGTTCACTTGGTTTCTCCCCTTGAAACCTTGCTTGACTCACTCCTCCTCTTCTCTCACTCATCCTCTATTCTTGTGGCCTGTAGACCCCCTTAGGGTTTTAAGGTTGTTTCACTTGAACTAGACTCTACTCATTCTACACCCCACTTTACCACTAGGACACTTCGTCGCTCGACGCCACAAGTGCGTACTTAGTGCAAGAATCACGCCCACACTTACGTAGAAGCTAGTGCCGATTACCTTCCACCGATCCCTTCTCCCGTTCTTGACTAACGATCAGGAACATACTGATGTAAACCAAGATGTAAGAGAAATCCAGAGTCAGGGACACTCTGAGACTCAGGGAGTGGATAGCCCCACACCAACACCTTCAAGGTTGCCATCAACGTCACTGGCGACACATTTTTTAAACTACTTAGAGTGGGATTTCAATCTGCTAGAGCTTTGGGTCGCGCAGCAAGAGCTGCCTTATCTCGTACCAGATCAGAGCAGGACCATCGCCTACGCATTGAGATTGGGAGGCCCAGACGCCTTCAACGACTTAGCGGACTTTATGGAGTCTACCCCCTCGTTGACCGAGGAAGATCAAGAGGTAGATCCCAATGACGCGACACCGGGGCCAGATACCTTCATCAACCCCAATCCCCAACCTGCTGCTGTACCTTTAGGTTCGGAATGCGACAGCACATCACCAGAACGTGTCACTAAAGTAGAAGAAGGTTCCATTGTGTTGAGGATCCCAAAGAGGGAACGAGACGAGACTCCGGACCTAGAGATCGTGGAACCACAGCTGGTGCAGAGAAGGCCGGTCAAGAAATTACGTACAATCAGGAGATTACGTGGCGGTGAAGAAAACCCCGACCACGTTTATACGTCGAAAGTCCTACGCCCTCAAAAGTGTAAATATTACAAGTACTAGATTTACCAATTTAGTATCTTTCTATCGAAATGTCGCAAGCCTTGATCGACGCGATCGGGGATCACCGCATGTCCTCAGGGGACAAATTAAATGTGGTGTTACAAGAATTTCAAATGTTCATGGGAGAAATCGCGGGGCTACACACCCAGCTTTACGTAAAAGAAGTTGAGATCCAGAATCTCACAACAGAAGTAACCACGCTGCAAGCTGCAAGTGCTGGTACATCAGGAAGTGGAAGCGGGCCTACGCCAGGTTGCTCCACGAAAATAGAAATTTTCCATGACCCAGGTGATTATGACGGGTCAAAAGCCAAATTTGAGGAATGGTGGGCCAAGATGGCCACATGGTTAGAGGTCAACAAGGCCTACATACCCACGGGGTCATACGAGGCAGTTGTATCTGTCCTCTCCCGCCTCAAAGGACTGAAGGCTGGCCCCTTTGCACAAGTCAATTTGGCCAAAGGCCGCGCTTACACTTGGGCACAATTAGTAAATGATGTTGAGGGTCTTTTCTGGACCACCAACCAGAAGGACTGGGCATGGGATCAACTGACCTGTTACGCCCAAGGAAACCAAAGTGTTGATGATTACATCGTCAAGTGGATGAGCCTGCAGGAACAGGCTAAAGTCGATGGATCCCATGGAGTGGCGCTCCTAGAAGCCAATACAAAGAAGGGCATCATCGCCCAAATTGTAAAAGAAGGCAAAAGGAAGGACAACATCCATTCCTATCTTGCCGAGATCCGCAGGGTCGGGTCAGCACAAGAGTCCCTTGATTTCATCATCGGACGAACTGCCCAAAGGGGCCAAGGATCCCACAGTCGTAAAGACCCCGATGCTATGGACATCAGCGCGGTCAACCGTGGATGTTTCAATTGCGGGGGCGATCACATGGCCCGTGATTGTAAGAAACCAAAAGTTTCCTGCCCGGACTGCAAGTTCCTGGGTGGGAACCACAAGAAAGAGTGTAAAAGGAACACTCGCAAGGCCCGCAGCGCCTCACAAGAAGAGCCTGCCGCCACGTCCTGGGATGACGCAAAAAGCACCAAGAAGTCCGATGCCAAGGGCAAAGGACAAGATGCGGGGGCTGCCGTGCGCAGTATGACCTTTGAAGAAGCACGCACGTTCTTCCGTGATGTCGAAGACATGGAGAACAAAAAGTCAGGAAAAGCCCGAGCCTGAAAGGGGTACGCTCCCTGGAGGGTGGAAATAGATATTCTCTTCTCTCAGTTGACAACCTCGCGGAAGTCGACCATATTTCATCTCATTTGCTGTCAGGTGGGTCCCCAAAAGGGCTCGGCCAGGACGTTAAACCGGTGCTTAATTCCTCTACAAAAAATAAAAACATTGAAGACGATTTCCCCAATGACATCTTTGTGCGAAGTGTACGCACTGATTAGGAAATACTTATGACGATCCAAGTGGCTCCTGCTAGTCAGAGTCACAACTTTACGAAAACAGAAGTGTTGCTAGATAGCGGCGCAAACACAATCTTTATTGATCGTGCGTGGGCCGAAAAGACTAAGCTCCCGCTTAAACTATTATGAAATCCTATTCCTGTGTTCAACGTGGATGGAACTAAGAATTCCGCTGGAAATATTATGCATGCCACAGAAGTAATTGTTGAGTACCAAGGTCATCGTGAACGAGTTCTCGCTGAAGTTACTGACCTGGTAAAGAATCAGTTCATCCTCGGATACTCCTGGCTAAAGCGCCACAACCCTGACATTGATTGGATCAAGGGTGACGTAAAACTTACGCGCTGTCCTATGCATTGCTGAGCGCTGCAGGACAAGTCTGGATTTGTCAGAACCTTAGAAAAGGAAGAGGAAGATAATGCCTATATTGCGCATGCTATACTCCAGTCTCTTGACGAGCCGACTAAAACCGAGAAAACCCGTGAGGAACTTGTTCCAAAGGAATACCATGAGTATCTAAAGGTATTCTCTAAAGAAGAATCAGAGTGTATGCCGGTCCGCAAGCCATGGGACCACACGATTGATATGAAGGACACGTTTAAGCCCAAGAAAGGTCATATCATACCCCTCTCCTCCACTGAACAGGAAGAAGTTTCCACGTTCATTGATGACCAAATGAAAAAGGGCTATATTCGTCCATCTAAGTTGCCGCAAACGTCGCCTGTGTTCTTCGTGCCTAAGAAAGATGGCCGAAAGAGAATGGTACAGGATTACTGATACCTAAATGAACACACGGTTCGCAATAATTATCCACTGCCCTTGATCGCGCAGTTGGTAGATAAACTCAAAGGAGCAAAGCTCTTTACCAAAATGGATCTCAGATGGGGATACAATAACGTTCGCATCAAAGATGGTGACGAATGGAAGGCCGCATTCGTATGTTTCAGGGGCACTTACGAACCCCTTGTTATGTACTTCGGCTTATGCAATTCCCCGGCCACATTCCAAGCGATGATGAACGAGATCTTCGCAGATATGGACGATATGGTGGTTGTCTACATTGATGACTTAATGATATTCATAAAAACAGATGATCCCATAGAGCACGACAGGATCGTGAAAGAAGTCTTGAAACGGCTAGAGGAGAACGATCTCTTCGTAAAGCCAGAAAAATGTGTTTTCCACGCCACTGAAGTCGAATTCCTTGGCATGATCGTGGGGAAAGACGGAATTAAAATGGATCAAACAAAGGTCCAGGCAATCTTAGAATGGCCAGCACCAAGGAACGTAAAGGGCATTAGGAGCTTTTTAGGTCTCGCCAATTTTTACCGAAGGTTTATCAAGGACTACGCGAAAGTCACATGTCCCCTTAATGATCTATTAAAGAAAGATCAAACCTTTGAATGGCTTGAAGCTCAGCAGGTTGCGTTTGACACACTTAAACACTGCTTTACCACTGCCCCTGTCCTGGCATTCCTGGATAACGATTGCCAATTCCGCCTAGAAACCGATGCCTCGGATTTCGCAACAGGCGCTGTACTATCTATAGAAAAAGAATCAAAGTGGCACCCTGTTGCTTACATGTCGCACAGTATGTCTCCGCAAGAACGGAACTACCCCATTGCAGATAAGGAGATGCTGAGCATCATCCGTGCTTTGGAGTTATGGTGGCACTATCTCAAAGGAGCTAGGCAATTTGAGGTCTGGAACGACCACGCCAATTTACAATACTTTATGAAAGTGCAGGATCTTAACCAACGCCAAGCTAGATGGCAGCAGTTCCTGACGCGATTCAATTATGTCTTTGTTTATAAGCCTGGCACTACCAATACGAAAGCCGATGCCCTATCTCGCTGTGAAGACCACGCAGTAGGCATCGAAAATGACAATAAAGCGGTCTTGATGATCCCACTGGAATGGATAAGAACCCAAAAAGTTGTAATCCGCGATGAAGGCGACAAACTTCTAAAACTCATAAAACAACACACTGCGTTGCTTAAGGAAAGTGACGTACACGATCTTAGATTGAAGCACAGCGCATACCTTGCCGACGGTGTATTCATTAAAGATAACAAGCTTTACGTGCCCGATA
>JBBPTL010000448.1:0-12733 GCA_038094095.1 Boletus putidus
TAAAGATAAGGAGTCTAGCCCTGAAGATAAGGAATAGGGGCCTTGACCTGAGTGGCGTGAGAACATGATAAGGCTTAGCAAAAGTAAAGAGAAAATAAAGGAGCCATAGGCAGAACTGTAACAGATAGGTGAGGAAATCTAGGCAACTTCACCCATATTCTAGACCACCATTTGTTCTCAGTCTTCTTCTGTTCCTGCAGTAGTGCTGATATACTGAGTGGGAGCCATTTTGCTCTGAGGTATTTGGGGATGCGTCTTTCGGGGCTGTTGGGGTGTTGGTCGCCTGTTGCTTTCTTCGCTTCCTGGTCAGCTAGCTCATTGCCTTCAACGTCTTTGTGACCTGCGACCCAGCACAGTATGATGTCTTCTGTTTTGCAGTTGTGTTGTTTCCGTATCTCTTTAATGATCCTGTTAAATTTGTCAATCAGGTAGTGTCCGGGCTTTGTGGTAAGTACATCACTGGATTTGATGGTCGCTTGGTTGTTGACAAAGATGTTGATTGGTAGGTCGACATCTATTTCGGTGAGGAGGAGGTGTGCTGCTAGGGTTAGTCCTACCGCTTCAGCTTTGTAGACTGTGTGTTCATTTTCCTTTCCTAGTTGGTAGCATAGTGTTTGTTTGCGGTTTCCTGTTTTGTAGAGTACTGCAGCTGCCCCAATGTGTCCGTTTGTACCTGATCCATCGCTATAGATACAGGTGCCTGCCGTTATCTCGTTGTGTTCGATTATTGACTGGTCTTTGTCAGCAGCAATATGGGTACTGTAGGGGAGTTTGTTGGCAGGGGGTCGTCTTGCTGGGACTATGGATTCTATGGTGTTTGGATCAGTATTGAGACAGCTGGCGAGGTTATGAAGGGAGGAACAGTGGTGTTTTACTACTCATTTCACAGCACGTGTGAACAAAGGGTGGATTGGGTGGCTGGGTGGGTGAGAGGCTAGACGTATGGCGGCGCGGAAGCATAATGTTTGGGCACGTTGAGTGATTGGAATTAACTTGGCGTGGGCTTCAGCAGCATCAGTTGCGGTGGATCTTAGTGTGCCTGTTATACTGATGGTGGCTAGTCTTTGAACTCACCTGAGTCTTCCCGCTGTACCTATTGATCCTCTGTTAGTGGTGTCTGATTCTCCAGTGTAGATTGGTTTGAGCCATAGATCTATGGCGTATAGCATTTTTGGGAGAGCTACCGTCATGTATAGCTGATGTGCTAGGGTGAGTGGGATTCCCTTAGAAGAGAGGGAGATGCAGCAGAGCTGTAGGATGTATGCTGTGCCTTTGCCTATTGCGTGTGTAATTTGCTTGTGCCATCTAAGACTGTCATCGATTAGTACTCCCAGGAAGCGATGTGTGTCTATTGGCTTAATGATTGTTCCGTGTATGTTCATGGGTGGGCATTCCTTTACTTTGCTCATCGAGTAGTCCATGAGTGCGAATTTGGAGGTTTCGAATTGTGAGTTGTGTTTCTTGGACCAGTCAAAGCCCCCATTCGGTCATTCGAGCATGTTTGTTAGTATTTGGTGGGTTTCCGTGAAGTTTTTCCTGATGGCTATGTATGCCGTGTCATCGACGAATGCTAGTGCAGTTTCGTTCTTACCCTTTGCTACTTCTATGAGGTCCAAGTTGTAGATGATGTAGAGGATCATTGATAGCAGGTCGCCCTGTCTGATTCTGTTAGTAATGGGTTTCTAATCAGATAGATATCTGTTGAAGGAGAGCTTAGTCTGTCTGTTTTTTAGTACGTGTTCCGTAATGTCTACTAGTGTAGGGGGGATTTTGTGTTTTTGCATGTTGTGAAGGAGGCGGTTGGTGACTGCGTTGGGAAAGGCTCCTTCTATATCGAGGAATAGCGTTGATACTACCTTGCCTGCTCTCCAGGCATTTTTGATTGTGGCCTCAAGTAGGTGTAGCGAGTCTGTTGTGGAGTGTCCTGGTCGTCCTCCAAAGTGGGTGGGAGGAAGCAAGTTGTTAGTCTCAAGAAGGTGGGTTAGTTGATCAGCGATGATCGCTGTTAGGAGTTTTCCTGTGGTGTTGAGTAGAGCGATTGGGCGATAGGCTTTGGTGACTGAGTGGTCTGGTTTACCCGGCTTCCTCAGGACGACGGTGATGAATTCCCTCCAAGGGTTGAAGTATGTGTTGAGTCAGATGGTGGCGTGGAAGAGACATAGAAGGTGGGGGACTAGTGTGTCAGAACAATGTTTTAATATGATGTTGCATATTCTGTTGGGGCCGGGGGCTTTCATGCCGCTGAGTTTTGCTATGTTTCGCTCAATCATTTCCTTTCTGATCTTCTCTGGCTCTGGTATTGGGGTGGGGTATATGTAATTGTTGGGTATGTTGGAGGTTTTGGGAGGGGGCGGGAAGAAGGTGTGTGCCAGTGCTCTGCTCTTCTCTTCATTTGTAGTCGCTTGTGTGGTTGATCCATCTGGGTTTTTGATGTTCAGTGTTGGTATTCTTGATGGGCTTCCATCAGATGGTTCGGAGTTGAGGTATTTGTTGGCTATCCAGATCTCTTCACTGTTGATGTTTGCGAGCCATTCTTGCCAGTGGTTTGTTTTTGTTTGTTTGATTGTTTCAGCATATTTGTTGCGCAGTATACAGTGTTCCTTGTGAGAGGGGTGGTCAGAGAGGGTTCTCATTTTGTACAATAATGAGGAGATCTTAGCGAGTTTTTTGCACATTTGTGTTAGTTCCTGGTTCCACCAATGTTTGGAGTGGGGACTTGGTCATGAGAGAGGTATGGTTTCCTGGATGGTGGTTGTAATGGCTTCAGTGATTCTTCTGGCTGTTATTTGGTATTCTTGTTCATTGAGGATGGGCGTGTTGGTGGGGAGTGGTGCTAGCGTGGCGGCTAGTTGTTACGGTTACGGTCCCTAGCCCCTAACGGACTTGTCCTTTCTCTTTCATTTTTCTTTATCTTATCTTATCGCAACAGTATCGACTACTGATCACTCTAGATCCTAGCCTTGCTTG
The DNA here is from genome assembly GCA_038094095.1 of Boletus putidus. NCBI lineage: Eukaryota > Fungi > Basidiomycota > Agaricomycetes > Boletales > Boletaceae > Boletus > Boletus putidus. Next base: position 2,968 of record JBBPTL010000448.1, read on the forward strand.
TCCCTCATGGACACAGGCTCCTTTTCATTTCTTATTTGCACCTCATGGATGCCTCACTACTTATTCATTTCTCTTAGGTGCCTCACCTGTTGAGCACCCATCACGCTCCCTTTTCATATGCTGCCACCGCATCATGTTTCATGCATGTTTACCGTATGTTTCCCTCATGTCTCGCCTTATGTTTTCCATTCATATTTAATCTCCGCGCCTCATGCGCATCGCATGTTCCCCTATGTACCACAACATGTACATACAGTAGTTTAGTATATAAACCCCAAGTGCTAGGCTGGATGTCCTCCAGTCTAGTTCACTTGGTTTCTTCCCTTGAAGCCTTGCTTGACTCACTCCTCCTCTTCTCTCCCTCATCCTCTATTCTTGTGGCCTGTAGACCCCCTTAGGGTTTTAAGGTTGTTTCACTAGTGTTGTGTTGAATTTTTTCCAGTCAGTGTCGTTGAAGTTTCTGGTCGCCGGTGAGTTGGAGTTGGGCATTTGTAGTTCTAGGGTGGTTAGTATGGGTACATGGTCTGTTTTTGGGCCACATTTTGATGGGTCTGTGTAACAGTGTGTCAGGTATGCGATTGTGTTGTCAGTGCAGAATACATTATCGGGTCTGGTCCAGTTTTTGGTGGCGAGTGATTCTAGTGTGGGGGTGTCTTTCAGGAGCATCATTACCATTCCGTAGTCAGCTATTAGTTCAATCAGTGGTTGGGCAGTGTCAATATATTGGTTTGTGAGTAGGTGGGCGTTGCATTCTTCTTCCCATAGTGGGTGGTGTCTGTTGAAGTCTCCTGTCCATAACATGTGGTCGTGAGCGGAGGGTCTGATTCATTGTATATTATGGCTTAGGTACTCTCCTAGTAGCATTAATGTGTTGTCATGTTTGCAGTCATTGTATACGTTGAATATGGTGCATTTGCCATATGGTCCTGTTAGTTGGATGATGACGACGTTGGGAGATGGGAATTGTTATGCTTGGTCCGGATAGGAATGAGCATAGACTTGGATGTTGCCTTAGTCAAGAGTTCTGGTCAAGACGAAGTCACAGTGATGACGTTGTAGGTTCTGGATAAGGTCAAGACGACGTCACAGAGATAAGGTCAAGAGTTCTGAGTTCTGGTGAGACAAAGAAGGACTGCGAGAGACAGACTCAAGCAGCAAGTTACGAGGAAAGAGATAGAATTCCCAAGTAGATCTAGTCTGAGGTACAGGGTAGATTACTGGGCGTATTTATACTGTCAAAACTGCGCACAGACCATGCTGAATAAGAGAGAAAATCTATGGCATGATAATGGTAAAAATAGAATGAGAATCCTATGGAACGTTGTAGAACAACAGAGAAAGAATAGGAGAGTTCTGGGTTGCACCGGATTAGTCATCAAGGTAGATGATTTGTAAGCAAAGAAAAGAAACAGGGGCAAATCATAACAGGAATGGTATCTATGTCCAGGCGTTTGTGTCTAGAGTGAGGGAGATTAGTGTGACCGTGTGCATTTTGATTTTGGGTGAGTCTAGGTGGGTAGATGGGTAGAGTACGTGGAATTGCCTATTGGTGATAGTGTTGTTTAGGAAGTTGATGTGCGGTTCCTGGATGACGATTATTTCGCAGTCATTTGCTGTTGGGTCGTTGAGTAGTGAATGTTGGGCCGCGTATGAAGTATTTAGGTTTTGTTGCCAGATCCTCAGTCATGTTGTTTGGTTGGGGTTGTTATACATTGTTCTAGGTCCAGCCTTCCACCCATGGGGCAGGGTCATTTCCTACCAGTGGTGTTGGTGTGAGTAAGGAAGGGGGTGGGAGTGGGGGACAAGTTGACATGGTTGGTCAGTTTGAGTATGGTTGGTGGCAGCGGGTTCCGAGGTTCATGTCTAGCGTAGATTGGCGGAGGGTGGTTCTGTGCGTTGGTGGTCCTCTATGTGAATGTTGGATGGGTGGCTTTGCGATGGGTGGGGGCTTGGGCAGGAGGATGATCTGAGTCCAAGGTTCATCAGTGGGGAAATATGGCATGGAGTTTTCAGGGTGCTTAGTGTCCAGTTCTGCACATTTGATCAGGTAGGTTGGGCATTTGAGGTCATTGCTGGCGTGGTCATTTGTTTTGCAACTTGCACAGTAGTGTCTGTTTGAGTTGTCTATGCATTCGTTAGTACAGTGCGTATGTCCACAAAGTGCGCAAATTTCATGGATCACCTTGCAGTCTCTGGCTAGGTGTTCCCAGCCTTGGCATCAGGCACATCTGAGCAGCTCCTTTTTCTCCTTTTTTGGGTGAAGCTTTTCCTTGTAGACGTAGAGACTGTCTCGTAGGAGGGTGTTTGCTGCCTTTGGTTCAGAGAGGACAAAAATGGCGTGAGCTACTCTTTGATTGGGTGAGCGGCGGTCTTTTTGTTTGATCCATCTTGCAGAGGTGAGAGAGCCTTCCTTGATGTTGTTCTCTGTTTCTACTGCCCGGAGCCACTCTGGGTCATCTAGTGGGGAGTTGATAGGTAGGAAGGGGACAAGGATGGCATAGGTGCATTCTTTGATGGTCACTGGCGTTCCTAGTTTGTCCAGGAATTTTGTCTTGTTTTGTTCCTATCGTAGCCAGAGCACAGGGTTGGCTGAGTCGAATTCAATTATAAGTCCTCCGTTTTTTAGTCTGGTGACGGCTTTGATCAGGGGGTCAGTGGTTTCATCATCCTTTATGTCGTCTAGGATTGTCTTGAGTTTGTCGATGATGGTGGAAGTGGGTTGATCAGGGGTGTGGAGCATGTGGCCTCTTAGTGGGTCTATCAGTATTTGATGTTCACGGATTTCCACTCTGGCTAGTGCTGCCATGGTGGGTGCTGGGAGGTTGGGAGAACGAGTTGTGGTTTTGACTGTGCCACTGTAGGATTTTTGTGGGGGGAGGGTGTGATCATGATCGTGATTGGGATTTTGTGTTGATTGGTTCGTGGGCTGGTGGAGGGCGAGATCGGTAGTCATTGAGAGGAGTGATTTGATGCTGTTGTGAGTGGCTGCAAGAGAGGGGGTGAGTTGGTATACTGCGTCCTTGACAGTTGTTATTTCCATCAAGATGATGTCTGCTGCCGATGTGACCTGTGTGACCATAGTGGTCATGGCTTCGCCATTGAGCGTGTTATATGCGGAGGTGTGGATGGTATCAAGGTGTTTGATGCAGGATTGGAGTGATTTGTTGGCTTTGTGGAATTGAGCGATGTGTGGGGAGATTGCTGTGATCACATGCTTGGTGATTTTGTCAGAGAGTTCTGAGCGGATTTGTGTTATCACGGCGTCAGCTGTTTTTGAGTCAGCCTTGTGTTCCAGTAGGAATGCCATGGTGCATATTGCTTTGATCACAGGTTTCAGGATTCCTTTGATTTGCAAGATATGGAATAGAGTGGTTGCTGAAACAACCTTAAAACCCACAAAGGATCTACAGGCCACTGAGCAACTAGAAGGAAGAGAAGAAGAGGATAGGAGGGAGTCAAGCAAGATTCAAGGGAAAGAACCAAGTGAACTAGACTGGAGGGCGTCCAGCCTAGTACTTGGGGTTTATATACTATCTACTGTATGTACATGTTGTGGTATATATTGTAAACATGTGACGCGCGTGAGGCGCGGAGATTAAATACGAGTGGAATGCATGAGGTGGGACATGAGGAAAACATATGGTAAACATGTGTAGAACATGATGCGGTGGCAGCATATGAAAAGGAAGTGTGATGGGTGCTCAACAGGTGAGGCACCTAAGAGAAATGAATAAAGTAAGTGAGGCATCCATGAGGTGCGAATAAGAGATGAAAAGAGGCCTGTGTCCATGAGGGACAAGCAAGGCAATGATCTAGAGCGATCAGTAGTCAATACTGTCGCGATAAGATAAGATAAAGAGAAATGAAAAGAAAAGACAAGTCCGTTAGGGGCTAGGGGCCATAACTGTAACAGTTGCCAGATGTTTGATTGTGAAGGGTTGGCCTACTAGGCAGAGTAATGTTTTTGAGAGATATGCGGCTCCTGTGTCAGCATCTTTTACTGTTCCTTCTTGGTTGATGATCTCTTCTCTAGTTGGTTGGGTTAGTTGAGCTGAGCTACATGTGGTCTGGGCCGTGGTGGTTGTGGGAGTTGAAACTCTCAGGCCCGGGACTACTCCTGGTTGGTTTTTCCCATTTCCCAAGGTCATGGGGAAACCTAGTGAGTCACCAAGGGAGGTTAGGAGGCGATAGTATGGCGTTTTTGATAGTATGTTGTCTTCAGATTGCTTCTTTGTCTGCAAAATTTCTTTGGGGTCCTGGTAGGGGTGCCACACAGATGTGGTCAAAGAAGCCTTTTGCACATATGTTTACTGCATCCCATGTAGTATCATCGCAGGCCTGCGTGTATGTATACTGTATCCCCCATGATATCCTGGTGGGCCCTCTTGTATGTCTACTACATCCCCCATAGTATATTGGCAGGCCCTCTTGTATGTTTACTACATCCCTCAGAGTATATTGGCGGGCCCCCATGTATGTTTACTATATCCCCTCACTTATTCTCATGGGCCTATGCATATGTATACTGTATCCCCCATAATATCCTGGTGGGCCCTCTTGTATGTTTACTACATCCCTCAGAGTATATTGGCAGGCCCTCACATATGTTTACTATACCCCCTAACTTATTCTTACAGGCCCACGTGTATGTATACTGTATCTCCTATAATATCCTGGTGGGCCCTCTCATATGTCTACTGTTACGATTCGCCCCTATTTCTTTTCTTTGCTTACGAATCACTTACTTGGATGACTAATCCGGCACAACCCGGAACCTTCTTATTCTTTCTACGTTGTTCTACAACGTTCTATAGGATTCTCATCCTATCTTTATCATTATCACGCCATAGCTTTCTTCCCTTATTCAGCATGGTCCGTGCGCAGCCTTGACAGTATAAATACGCCCAGTAGACTACCCTGTACCTCAGACTAGATCTACTTGGGAATTCTATCTCCTTCCTCGTACTCGCTGCTTGAGTCTGTCTCTCGCAGTCTTTCTTCGTCTCACCAGAACTCAGAACCCTTGACTTCGTCTTGACCAGAACCCTTGACTCAGACCTCATCCAAGTCTACGCTCATTCCTACCCGGACCAAGCGTAACATCTACTACATCCCCCATAATATATTGGCGGGCCCTCTCATATGTTTACTACATCCCTTAGAGTATATTGGTGGGCCCTCTCATATATTTACTACATCCCCCAACATATTCTCGCAGGCCCGCACATATGTCTACTACATCCCCCATGATATCCTTATGGGCCCATCCACCTTTTACACACTACCCTACATACACTCAGTGGGCCTGCCATGGGCTGCCTGTTTACATTGTGATATTGTCAACCCAGGCCCACTGTGTGATATGCTACAATATGACTACATTATGTGTCACCTTGCCTCCCTCCAGGTTTGGGCCAGTTTCGAGTTGGAAAGCCCAGCAGGCTTTCGCCCACACTAGCAACACTCTCCTCTCTTCATCCTAATCACTAGTACATCCATTGTACATAGGTTCAATTCTGAATGTCAGCTCTTCTCTTTCATGCGAGCAATATGATATTGTTACGCTTGGTCCAGGTAGGAACAAGTGTAGACTTGGATAGTGTCTAAGTCAAGGGTTCTGGTTAAGATGAAGTCAGTGTGATGACATCAAGAGTTCTGATAAGGTTGAGACGATGTCACAGAGACAAAGTCAAGAGTTCTGAGTTCGGGTGAGACAAAGGAAGACTACGAGAGACAGACTCAAGCAGCGAGTTATGAGAAAAGAGGTAGAATTCCCAAGTAGATCTAGTCTGAAGTACAGGGTAGATTACTGGGCATATTTATACTGTCAAAACTATGCACAGACCATGCTGAATAAGAATGGAAAGCGATGGCGTGATAATGGTAAAAGTAGGATGAGAATCCTATGGAACGTTGTAGAACAACAAAGAAAGAATAAGAGATTTCTGGATTGCACCAGATTAGTCATTCAAGGTAAACGATTTGTAAGCAATAAACAAAAGATAGGGGCAAATCGTAACAGATATGCACAGACTATAGATTCACTATAATCTGAGACCTAGTGTATTGGACACATTCAGGTAGGTGTGGCTTAGTCATATGCCATATTTGGCTTGCCTATCAGGCCCCGATCACCACCGGCTCGATCAAAGTTGTCAGCTACTAATCTGAAAGTTGTACAGTAGTGGTATTCACGATAGCAATTATTGAGCTCTGAAATGCTCTGAAATGGTCATGGTGAAGGCCATGCTTTTGAGCTGAAATTGAGACTCAGACAGTTCCAATCATGCCAGAGGATTGCCGGCCGAGGTGCCGAGTATATGCCTCGAACAGTTAAATATTAATTCCAATATTACAAATATTTCTTAATGTCTTATATATTAGATCAATCAGAAAATTTTATATTAACAAAATTGAGGCACATACTTGGCACCTCGGCTGGCAATCCTCCGGCATGATTGGAACTGTCTGAGTCTCAATTTCAACTCAAAAGCATGGCCTTCACCATGACCATTTCAGACCATTTCAGAGCTCAATAATTGCTATCGTGAATACCACTAATCTTAAGCGAGCAAAAAGTGCACATTTTATGCGACCGAATAGGAATAGTGCAGTTTTTTATCACGTTTTGGACAGGCACCAACCAATCAGAGCTCGCGAAAGATTACAGAGAGAATAACGTTACAATGCTGCTTTGCAGATGTAGGACAAGCCTACCAGGGACGATGTCAAATGATCGGAAGGAAATAATAGTCATTGGTGCAGGTATGCTCATCACCACGCTTGATATCTGTTCATGCACTTGTTGCACCTAGCTACTACCGTTGTCTGGGGCAGCGCTCCACGGTGGCTGTAGCTCGTTGATATTGTCTCGCTTTCATCGCTGCTCATGCTCGGAACAGGCGTAGTCGGCCTATCCACCGCTATCCGTGTTCAAGAGACAGGCAAGTACAATGTAACCATCGTTGCCGAGACGTTTCCCACCGACCCGCGGACGATCCGGTATACCAGCCATTGGGCTGTAAGCGTCTTCCAACTGATCGTGAGCGATCATGACGTGTTATTCAACTCTCTTCTACAGGGTGCACACCATGTCAGTTCGGCGTTTGGAGATGCAAGACAGAAAGGTACGTTATCGTCTTGTCTTTGGGTATTCATTCTCGAAACCTCCGCATTTGTTGACTCTGATGGTTCTTCCTATCACAATACTCTCCGTGATCGTGCAGCACTGGACAAGGAAACATTCGAAACAATGTGGCAAGACTCAGAGCCCGACGGAAGAGGAGCGGCCGCAGGACTTTTCTTCAGACACACCCACACTGAATTCCGAGCGGATGGCATCGATCCCTCTCCGTGGCTGGAATACATGCCCAACGTGAGTTCTCCATTTTGATTTGGAACTGCTTTTCACTATGCACACCTTGTCACTCAACAAACAACATTACGCAGTTCCGTACGGTGTCAGAACATGGCCTCATCCCGGGTTCCACAGCTGGGTATACGTTCACCACCTTCACTCTTAATACACCCGCATACATGAATTGGCTCCTTGCTCGCTTTCTCTCTGGTGGAGGCTCTACGAAGCGGATGAACTTACAGCATATTTCCCAGGTAATACTTATTGAGGATTTATCTTGTGAATTTTATAGGTCAGTACACTCACACGCTCGAATGATACATCCATAGGTGTTAGACAACACAACAAATCCAGCGGCGATTATCGCATGCCCTGGGATCGGTGCCCGCTTTCTTCGAGGTATCGAAGACAAGGAAGTTTATCCTGTTCGTGGACAAACCATCCTTTTACGTGCACCATGGATCAAGTATGGAAGGACGCTCTCTGGGGCGGATGGATCTTATGTTTACATGATGCCACGGTGTACAGGAGATGTGCGTCTTTATTTCTCCTGTGATCCGCAGGGAATAAAATGCTCAGCACCATCCCAAACAGGTGATTGTTGGCGGGATCAGAGTGCCCAATGACTGGCAAGTATTCCCTTCCAAGAGTCCCAAATTTGTGTCCCCCTCACCGAGTATATTTGAATCTTGATACTAGGTACCCAGTACCACGCGCTACAGATCGAACCTACATCCTCACCCATGTGCTCGCGCTCTGTCCCGACATTGCACCTCCCTCCGTCCGTGCAAGCCGTGAGCCGACGGTTGAAGACCTCGAAGCGCTCATCGTCGACGAAGGGTGCGGGCTACGCCCGGCAAGAAGGGGAGGAACCAGGCTCGATGTCGGTTCTCTCGAACGAGTAGAAGGAGTGAATCTTCCAGTTGTCTATAACTATGGGTGAGCCTTCGGCCTCAATTTCAGAGTCGAATCTGTAGTTGTGATGTGGGTGCTGATCACAAGCCCACATGTAGTCATGGTGGAATGGGATTTCAGGCTTCATGGGGTTCTGCAAGCGTTGCGTTGGCGCTGCTTGAAGGTGCTATCCACGGGGTAGGCAATGAGGAGGAAAGTAAATAAGTGTATCATACGGATAGATACGGATGATCAAGAGGGGCTATTGTTACCAAAAAGGAACCGAGCCGGGAATGTTCCCAGTGGGCTGACGACAGTACTTGCCCAATTACCACCATCACGACGATGAAGGTACTCAGTCTGCTGCCTCTCGTCTTCCTCTCCACGGTCCTTGCGTCTTTTATCCCCGATGAACAGGTCGTTCTCGGTGATGCCTTGTCTCCAATCCGCGACGCGGCCAGTGGACTGCCCAATCCACTCCAGTCCGGGTTGAACAAGGCTGGTGCGAAAATCCACAAGTGGATAGATGGAAAGACCTTTGTGCAGGAGCACGGCCTGCTGTGTGAGTCTTTGAGCGGTAAAGCGCGGTGGGTGGGCTGACGGGACGCGCACTACGCAGACGAGCTCGTCCAGCACTCACACTTTTCCGACTATCAGCTAAGGCTTACCGAGCCTACGCTCTGCGATCCATCCGTCAAGCAATATTCTGGATACCTCGACATCACCGACGACAAACACCTCTTCTTTTGGTCCGTTTCAGCTCAACCCACATTCTGTAGTCCATCTGATGCGATCACTACTTGACTTCCCAGGTTCTTTGAGGCACGAAACTCGCCAGAAGATGCGCCTCTCGTCATGTGGCTTAATGGTGGCCCTGGTTGCAGCTCCTCCACGGGTCTTCTCTTCGAGCTTGGCCCCTGCCGCATCGCCGATAACGGCACTTCCACGACTCCGAACCCCCACAGCTGGAACACGAACGCCAACATTATATTCCTCGACCAGCCCGTCGATGTGGGATACTCTTACGTCGAGGACGGGAGTACCGTCAACACCAGCCCAGTCGCGGGTAAGGACGTGTATGCGTTCCTGGAGCTCTTCCTCTCCCGTTTCCCCCAGTACGCCTCCCTGCCCTTCCATCTCGCAGCTGAGAGTTATGGTGGCACGTACGCGCCGAACATTGCGAGCGTGATATATAACGAGAACAAGAAGGTCCCTTTGGCGCCGTCGTCCGATGCCAACAACGCGCTCGTTAGAATCAACCTCGCATCTATCATGCTTGGTAACGGGATGACCGACAACTATATCCAGATGGCCTCGATACCTGACTACCTCTGCGAGGGACCATACCCTATTTACGATGACCCCCAAGGACCACAGTGCCAGGCGCTCAGGACAAAGGTACCAACATGCCAGAGACTCGCGAAAGCTTGCTATGATTACAATTCTCGCTTGGTCTGCGTTCCTGCAGCTTTATACTGCAACAGCCAGTTATATGCTCCTATCCAACGTGGGTCC
>JBBPTL010000450.1:0-12713 GCA_038094095.1 Boletus putidus
TGATGGGTGCTCAACAGGTGAGGCACCTAAGAGAAATGAATAGAATAAGTGAGGCGTCCATGAGGTGCAAATAAAGAATGAAAGGGAGCCTGCGTCCATGAGGGACAAGCAAGGCGAAAGTCTGGAGCGATCAGTAGTCAATACTATCGCGATAAGATAAGATAAAAAGAAAAGAAAGAAATGACTAAGTCCATTGACAGACAGGGGCCGTAACCGTAACATCCACACCTCCCCGCCTGCCTTGCAACCCACAGAGAGTAAGGGCAGCATACACCCCTGTGCCAGCAACCCCACGTCCCACCCCCATGGGACAATACGTTGAAGAGCTTGGGAAAAGGAATGTACCTCAGGACGAGGTACTTAAAGTACTCAAAGCTTGCTTCAAAGAAGACAAAGAAGACAAGGAAACCATTGCAGCAACGGTAGTAGCTGATGAATGGCCAAAGGATTTTTAGAAAGGAGGGAAGTTTCGACGCCTTCTCCTCCTCAAGTCATTGCTCCTGTATTTGTATCAGATAGACATGCCCAATCTATTCAAATCCCACTTTCACTATACGCATGGGAGAATGCGCAAGTCGTCGACATCACTGCACTGATTGACAGCGGTGCCACTGGTTGTTTTATTGACTGAGACTTGGTCAAACGAAGGAGACTCCCGATGGAGTGACTCCAAAAACCACTGAAAGCCCAAAACGTGGATGGAACGTCCAACCAAGGAGGTGTTATACACCACAAAACCACTCTGTTCGTCCGCATTGGCGAAGTTGAGGAGAAACAAGACTTTCTTGTCCTCAACTGCGGAAAAGAAAACATCATCCTAGGACTCCCCTGGCTTCGTGAAGCCAATCCCATGATCGATTGGGCCACTGAAAAAGTAGAGATCCCAAATCAACCAAAGAAACCCTGCCACAACTCCCCCCAAAACATTGCCCAAAGATACCTGGTGTGATACCTTGATTTAGATCCAGATGCTAAAACAGCTCGCCTCTGGAAGAAACACGTAGAGAAAAGCACTCTGAACGCATACCCCATACGCCGCACCACCCTCTCCACCGATCTTGCTATGAAAGAAGAAAAGCCCAAGGTAGTACTACCTGACGCTTACAAAGACTTTGCCGACGTCTTTAAGAAAAAGACGATTGATGAACTTCCCCCTTCCCGAAGCTTTGACCATGCCATTGATCTCAACAAGGACTTTACACCGAAAGTCGTGAAAGCCTACTCCCTGAACCCAAAGGAGGCTGAAGCATGTAAAGCGTTCGTCGATGAACATCTCGCTTCCGGGAAGATTACCCCATCAAAGTCCCCACAAGCCGCCCCATTCTTCTTCGTACCAAAGAAAGATGGCTCCCTCCGCCCATGCCAGGATTACCGTTACCTCAACTCTCACACGGTAAAGAACACCTACCCTCTTCCTCTCATCTCGGACCTTGTCGATCGCCTCAAGGGATCTTCTGTCTTCACCAAGATGGACATCCAATGGGGATACAACAATGTCCTGATCAAACCCAATGATTGATGGAAGGCTGCATTCATTACGCCATTTGGATTATTCGAGCCAATGGTCATGTTCTTCGGGCTTTGCAACTCCCCCACCACGTTCCAAGCCCTCATGGACCATATCTTCAGTGATCTCATGGCAGAAGGATGGCTCATCATCTACATGGACGACCTCCTCATCCACTTGAAGGATACCATCATCCATGAGGAAAGAACCCGACGAGTCCTGGAGCGACTCCGTGAACATAAGCTTTTCCTAAAGCTTGAGAAGTGTTCTTTCAATGCTGCCGAAGTAGAGTACCTCGGTATGGTCGTCAAAGAAGGGCAGGTCAAGATGGACCCCACCAAACTCCATGCCATTGAGGAATGGAACTCCCCCACCAGTGTAAAAGCAGTCCGATCGTTCATCGGATTTTGTAACTTCTATCGCAGATTTATCACAAATTTCTCTGCAATCACTCGCCCGCTCCATGATCTTACGAAGAAAGGAGCCAAATGGGATTGGACCCCCACCTGTGAACAAGCATTCCAGAAAATCAAGTCCTCCTTCCTACAGCAGCCAGTACTTGCGATGCCTGATGCCGCAAAACCCTTCACCATCATGACTGACGCCTCCCTTACTGCCACTGGAGCAGTACTCATGCAGAGCGATAGCAATGGGAACCTCCACCTGTGTGCTTACCTATCCAAGACCCTCTCCGCGGCCGAACAAAACTACAATATCTACGATTGAGAGTTACTCGCCGTTATCCATGCCCTCGAAGAGTGGCGACACTACCTCCGTGGCACCAGCCACACCGTAACGGTCATCACCGACCACAAGAATCTAACGTACTTCCGTCAACCACAGAAGCTCTCTCGCCGTCAGGCCTGATGGGCAATGTTCCTGCAGGACTTCGACCTGCTTTACCATAATGTTCCCGGCACCCAGATGGGCCCTGCTGATGCACTCTCTCGTCGCAACGAGATTGACACCTCTGACGACAATATCGCTACCACCCTCCTCCCAGATCACCTTTTTGTCCATGCCCTGGACATCGCCCTTGCCTCAAAGATGGCTGTTTCCTCCTCTACCGATTCCATCGTGCAGAGAGCACTCGAAGCACTGTACAATGACACCCCCAGTTTCCCTCGGGCCACCGCTGCCAACTGGCTCTATGAAGATGGCAAATTATATTACTGCCATCGCCTCTACATCCCGGAGTCAGCTAGGTCGGACCTTGTATGATCCCTCCATGAGAGTGAAGCGGGTGGCCATGGTGGCATCTTCCACACCCAGAACCCGGTCTCACGCGACCATTGGTGGCCCGGTATGGGTACTTTCATTCGCCGATTCGTCACTAACTGTGCCCGCTGCCAGGCACATAAGGTGAACACCCACCCCACAGTGCCCTCTCTCACGCCACTCCGCAGCGAGGCCACACGCCCTTTTCAACAAGTATCTGTTGATTTAATCACAGATCTCCCCACGTCCCAGGGATTCGATTCTGTCATGGTCATGGTCGACCATGGCCTTATGAAGGGGGTAATTATCCTCCCATGTCACAAAACTATAGACGCCGCAGGCATTGCCAAGCTCTTTTTCGAAAGAGTCTTCACTCGTTTCGGTCTTCATGACCGCTGTATCTCTGATCGAGGTCCACAATTCGCCTCCGCCTTTGCTAGAGAGCTCTCCCGCCTCCTGAAATACGACCTTGCCCTCTCCTCTGCATACCATCCACAGACTGATGGTGAAACTGAACGGGTTAACCAAGAACTCGAAACCTATCTCCGCATCTTTTGCGATGGAAGACCCGATAGATGGGCAGATCTCCTCCCGATGGCTGAATTTTCCCATAATGTCAACGTTCATTCTGTCACTGGGAAATCCCCTTTCTCCCTTATCCTTGGATATGAGCTGAGAGCTTATCCACCAATGGGAAAGACTTTCCTCCCCACCCTCGAAACCTGTCTCATGGAACTCACTGAGAGCTGTTCAGAAGCCCTTGCTGCGCATGAGAAGGCCCAGCGGAGTATGAAAGAACGAATCACATCAAAGTTCCGTCCCTGGAAGATCGGAGATAAGGTATGGTTAGAAGGGCGTAACCTGCGACTCAGGTACCCGTCCAAGAAACTCACCCCTAGAAGGGAAGGACCCTTCGAAATAAGCAAGGTCATCTCTCCTGTCGCCTTCCGACTCTGCCTTCCTCCCACCTGGAAGATACACAATGTCTTCCATGCTTCCCTCTTATCGTCCTATCAGGAGACTCCTGAACATGGACCTAATTATACGAACCCTCCTCTGGACACAACAGATGGAGATGAAGAATACAAAATCGAGAAGGTTCTATCACACCGTGGCACCAAGGCATGAAGGCAGTACTTGGTATCCTGGAAAGGGTACTCCGCAGCAGAAAATACCTGGGAACCCAAGGGAAACCTCAAACATGTGCAAAGCCTCCTTCGTGCTTATAAGCTCAGGAATCTGAAGGACTTTCCCCAGTTCCCTCGCTAAATCACCATGTCCATCCCCACTACCAACCCTGCCCCAGCCGCCGCCAGAGCCCCAGACATCCCCATCTGCTCTGTTCACCTTCCCCCCTTTGCTCATCGTGTTCTTTTTGCAACCATCCTCGAAAACCCCGTCGCCACCCTGTCTATCGAGCGCATCCCAGCGTTCATCAATAACCCCACTCTCCGACACCTCGTGTGTCTCTATTGTAGCTACGCCTTAGCACGAAACATCCACACCATGCTTTGCCCAGATGGGCTACCTCCAGTCTATACCGCCACCCTCGAGCGAGCTCTCTCAGAAGCTTGTATGATGACTTTAGACCTCCTGTTCGAAGAAGGATTCGGGAGGATCATCAACAAGATCGTGCCAGGCACGGTTCTCCACATCCTCTGCCCCATACTCCTCAGTTTGTCGACTGTCCAACGGTCCATTTACTTTTCACAAACTCCAGTCCGCAACCCGGTGGCATTAGCACCACCACCACCACCTGTATACCCTCCCGTTGATGGTTCCCCCACACCCACGCCAGTCCCTGCCCCCATTGTAAACTCCCCATGTTACGCACCTCATCCCATTTCCCCTACTCCTTCCATGCTCGTCACTAGCCCCGCCCCCACCACATCCTCCCTAGAGTCCTTTCAGACCAGCCTCGACGAGCCTACTCCCGGAATCAGGCAACAACCTCAGGTTGCTCGTTGAGGCGGCTGTTTTCTGGCTCGCGGAACTCGAACGTGACAGACCCTCTTGGAGGTGGGAGGAATACTTCACACAGTATCACTTACAGCGATGGGACAAAGAGTAGCCAAGGCCCCGTCGAGGGGAGGAACCCCCGCATTGAATGCTCCTACTCGCCCCATCACCCCTGCCATCGCCCCACCACCCTATACTGTCCCCTCTCCACGAGGGACTATCCAGAACCCCATCCTCATCGACGACCGCACCCCCGAACCTCAGCCCTTTCGGGCTCCTGCACTCCACTGCGTGGAGTGCTGCTCACTTGAACACACCCGGCGTAACTGCCCTGAATTCATCTGTCCCTGGTGTCGAATGACCACACCCAGACATGCCTCCACCAACTGCCCTGCAAGGCAGTGTGGACTTTGTGGCGGCCTTGGCCACGTTGTCGCCAACTGTAATTTCAGGGATTATGATCTGGAGGATGCCTACGACTACGAGGGGAACAAGGGAGACAGGTCAGGTTGAGTCGGTGTCTCAACCATATGAGGGGGGTAATGTTACAGATATTTCTTTTTCTTCACTTCACTATGATTGGGACTTGGTCTTCGGACTACAGCTGCATGGGGGATAGCCCCTATGTACCTTCATGCTTACCTCATTTACATTACATCAGCATTCCCTTCACCATTCTAGAACATTCCCTTGCTACGATCCAGACTTCTCGCGGATAGCGCCGCTCATCCTCATTTATCCACTTGGTCTGTGTACCATACACAGCCGCATGGTCTGTGTGCCGTCCCTAACCCTATATAAAGGGTCATATTCTGTACATGTATTCCCCAGCTAGTTCTACGCACTTCGTGCTAGCAATCTAGTCTCTTCCAGATCTCTAGTGTGCGCACTTAGAATCTGAGTTTCTCTACACTTCACCAGTGTCTCCTGGCTACACTTGAGTGCCAGCTTTCAGACTAGGTTTCTTGCGCATCAGCGTAACACACAGCTGCATGGTCTGTGCATAGTTCCTTCCCCTATATAAAGGGGTATACTTGTACTATTATTTCCCCAGCTAGTTTTTGTTATGCTTGGTCCAGATAGGAATGAGCATAGACTTGGATAGAGTTGAAGTCAAGAGTTCTGGTTCAAGACAAAGTCACGTTGACAACATTGAGGGTTTGAAAGAGGTCAAGATGATGTCACAGAGACAAAGTCAAGAGTTCTGAGGTTCTGGTGAGATGAAGAAAGACTGCAAGAGACAGACTCAAACAGTGAGTTATGAGAAAAGAGATAGAATTCCCAAGTAGATCTAGTTTGGAGTACAGGGTAGATTACTGGGCGTATTTATACTGTTCTAACTGCACACAGACCATGCCAAATATAGAAGAAAGGCTATGGCTGTTACACTGATGTGCAGAGAACCTAGTCGAATAGCTGGCACTCAAGTGTAGCCAGAAGACACAAGGATGTGTAGGAAACTCAGACTCTTAAGTGCGCACACTAAGAGCTGGAAAGAGACTAGATTGCTAGCACAAGGTGCGTAGAACTAGCTAAGGAATACCAGTACAAGTATGACCCTTTATATAGGGTTGGGAATGGTGCACAGACCAAGCAGCTGTGTATAGTACACAGACCATATAATCAAATAAAGATAAGCAGTGCTATCCATGAGAAGTCTGGATTGTAGCAAGTGGAACATTCTAGAGAAGATAAAGGGAATGCTGATATAAGTAAATGATGAAGTAAGCATAATGGAAACATAGGGGCTATCCCCCATGTAACTGTAGTCCAAAGACTAAGTCCCAATTGTAGTGAAGTGAAGAAAAAGAAATACTCGTAACATTACCCCCCTTGTAAGATTGAGACACCGACTCAACCAGATCTATCCCCCTCATTCCCCTCATAGTCATAGGCATCCTCCAGGTCATAGTCCTTGAAGCTACAATTGGTGACAACGTGGCCAAGGCCACTGCAAAGTCCACACTGCCTCGCTGGGCAAGTGGAAGACAGATGTCCTGGTGCTGTTGTACGACACCATGGACATAGATACTCCAGGCAGTGTTGGCAGGTATGTTGTAGTGAGTGGCACTCCACACAGCAGAGTGCAGGAGCCCGAAAAGGCTGTGGTTCAGGTGTACAATCATCGATAAGGATGGGATTCTGCATGGTGCCATGAGGAGAGGGAACCATATAGGGTGGAGGAGTGATGGCAGGTGTGACTGGGTGAGTGGGGGCATTCAGCACAGGCATACCTCCTCTAGACAAGGCTTCTGCTACCCTTCGTCCCATGGCGGTCAAGGATACAGTGTGAGGAATCCCTCCTACCTCTAAGAGGGTCTGTTGCATTTGAGCTCTGCGAGCCGGAAAACAGCCACCTTGATGAGCAACCTGAGGTTGCGACCTAGGTCTAGGGGTGGGCTCATCGAGGCTGGTCTGAAAGGATTCTAGGGAGGAAAAACTATGGGTGGGGCTGGCCATGACTGTGGGAGGAGTGGGAGAGAGCGGGCGAGGGGCGTATGGAGGGGAATTTACTACTGGGGCTGGGACTGGTGTTGGTACAGGGGAGACGTCAACTGGGGGATATACCGGTGGTGGTGGTGGTGGGAGTGCTACAGGGTTTTGAACAGGGGTTTGTGAAAAATAGATGGAATGTTGGACCATGGATAAGCTGAGAAGGATGGGGCGTAGGATATGGAGAACTGTGCCTGGCATGATCTCATCTACAATGCGCCCAAACCCTTCTTCAAACAGAATGTCCAGGGTGCCAGTATGAGCCTCTACCAGGGCTCATTCTAGAGTGGTGGTATAGACAGGGGGTAGCCCGTCGGGGCACAGCATGGTATGGATGTTACGTGCTAAGGCGTTGTAGGGAACACACATTCCCTATCCCTGCATTCGCCCTCATATCCCTTCACCTCCCTTCCTCATACATCCTCATACTTCGACATCTACCTTCCATCCATTTCTGCTCATTCATATCGAACCCACGTGCTATCCACGCATCGCAGCACTCTCCCGCGCATTGCATCATTCTTCCGAATGCACGGGAATCATCGCATTGCATTGTATCAACTGCGTGCACCCTTCGTCCATGTCCATGTCCATGTCCAGTTCATCGGTGAGTCTCTCTCTTATTTCTAACATGTCATTCTCTTCTTCATCTACACATCCTCCCTTTTGACTTCGTATTTCATATTTACTTGTTCAGGCACTGTCAAAGCACACACCTACTTATTTTTGTATGTGTTTCAAGTCTCGGGTATGCCCAGACTATAAGAGGGTGTCGTCAATCTTTAATAGATTTTGCCTTTCGCCACACATGACATCGTCTGAAAGCCTGTGACACCTTCCTAAGAGCCTTCTATGCTTCCCTGCACATCTACACATTTCCCAACACAACCCAAATCTGTGGCTCACCTGCGACGTGTAGGAGCCTTCGGGAAACACACTTCGTACTCTAATCACTCGTCTGCGACGTGCAGAAGTGATCTACATACCCAAACTCGAGTCATAAGCTGAGTATACAAGGTCTAAGACCTATCCTTCTCCCTTTTCTTCTCCTTCTTGAATCCCTAAGGGTTGAATATATCACACCCTTATTTTATTAACAATTACTACTGATGGGTCAGATTTCTTCCTACCCAGTCGGGTTAGTATCTCTACAGTGTAGTTGTGATATAGATACACCAAGTGATGAAGGGTTGGGTTGTTGATGAATGATGGAATTCGTTCAATGGACAGTGTGGCAACAGGGTTTTCCAAAATACTGGCAAAAAGGATGTGACGAGTGAAGGGTGGAAGGTGGACAGACCGAATAGGGATATTGGGGGCGGTGGCATGAGTGGAGGCAGGGTTGGTAGTGGGGATGGACATCGCCTTGCTTGTCCCTCATGGACGCAGGCTCCCTTTCATTTCTTATTCGCACCTCATAAATGCCTCACTTACTTTATTCATTTCTCTTAGGTGCCTCACCCGTTGAGCACCCATCACACTCCTTTTTCATATGCTGCCACCGCATCATGTTTCCCATGCATTTACCGTATGTTTTCCTCATGTCCCGCCTCATGCATTCCACTCGTATTTAATCTCCACGCTTCACACGCACCTCATGTTTATAATATATACCACAACATGTACATACAGTAGTATGCTATATAAACCCCAAGTGCTAGGCTGGACGTCCTCCAGTCTAGTTCACTTGGGTTGTTCCCTTAAAGCCCTTGCTTGACTCCCTCCCTCTTCTCTCTATCATCCTCCTAGTCTCAGTGGCCTGTAGACCTCATTAGGTTTTAAGGTTGTTTCAGTTGTGGACAATCACACCCCAGAACCCCAGCCCTTTTGGGCTTCGGCACTCTGCTGCGTGGAGTGCCATTCACTCCAACACACCCACTGTTTTTGTCCTGAGTATCAATGCCCCTGGTGTAGACAAACCTCACCAGGACACACAAGCGCTGCTTGCCCAGTGCATCAATGCAACCTTTGTGGAGCTCTTGGACATGGCGTTCAGAACTGCACCTTCAAGGACTATGATCCAGAGGACACCTATGACTATGAGGGGGGTAATGTTACAGAAATGTTTCACAACTACAACTGGGACATCATATATGGACTTAGGCTACTGTGGTAGCCCCTATCTTTTTTCTCTTATGATTACCTCATCTTTACTTACATCAGCATTCCCTTCACCTTCTAGAATGTTCTCTTACTTTGCTATGATCCAGACTTCTCGCGGGTAGCACTGCTCATCCTTATTTGGTTACATGGTCTGTGTACTATACACAGCTGCCTGGTCTGTGCGCCATTCCCAACCCTATATAAAGGGGCCATACTTGTACTTGTATTCCTTAGCTAGTTCTATGCACCTTGTGCTAGCAATCTAGTCTCCTTCCAGCTCTTAGTGTGTGCACTTAAGAGTCTGAGTTTCCTCCACTTCCTAAGTGTCTTCTGGCTACACTCAAGTGCCAGCTATTCGACTAGGTTCTCTGTGCATCAGTGTAACACTTATAAGCTCAGGAATTCCAAGGACTTTCCCCAGTTCCCTCGCTAACCAATATCTAGAGCGATCAGTAATTGATACTGTCATGATAAGATAAGATAAAAGAAAACGAAAGAAAAAGACAAGTCTGTTAGGGGCTAGGGGCTGTAACTGTAACAACAACAATGGAGTTCTGGGGACTTCCTTGGGGAGAGGGGATGGTATAAGGTGAGGGAGTGGTGGTTGGAGTGGCAGGGCATGTAGGAGCATTTAGTGCAGGAGTGCCTCCTCAAGATAGGGCATTGGCTACTCTCCTACCTAAGGCGGTTAGGGTGACGGTATGAGGAATCCCTCCAACTTCTAAGAGGGTCTGTCTTGTTTGAGTTCCACAAGCTTGAATATGGCCGCCTTGGCGAGCAACCTGAGGCTGAGGTGCTGGCTCATTGAGGCTGGTATGAAAGGAATCAATTGATGAAGAATGGTTGGTGGGATCTGCCACAACTGTGGAGGGAGTAGGAGAAATAGGGCATAGCTTGTAACAGGGAGACATTGCCATGGGAGCAGGGATAGGTACAGGGGGAGGAGATGCGACAACTGGGGGATAAACTGGCAGTGGGAGAGGGGGAAGGGATACTGGGTCTCTGACAGGGACGTTGGAGTCTAAGTTCATATAAATTTGCTGCTGAATGGCCGACAGACTAAGGAGTATTGGGTGGAGGATGTGATTGATCATTCCTGGGATGATCTGGTCGACTACATGGCTGAACCCTTCTTTGCAAAGAAGGGCTAATGTGGTGGTGCGAGCTTCGATGAGGGTGCGTTCAAGCACAGTGGCATAAACATATGGCTGGTTTTCTGGACACAACATAGTATGGATGTTATGCGCCATGGCATAAGTGCAGTAAAGGGTAGCAAGGTGATGGAGGGTGGGGTTGGCAATAAACATGGGAATTCGCTCAATAGTGAGTGTAGCAGCAGGATTCTCCAGGATACTGGCGAAGAGGATGTGACGGGAATGAGGGGGAAGATGGACGGTGTGGATGGGAATGGCACCATTGCCAGTAGAGGTAGCAGACAAGGCAGAAGAAGCAGAAGATGTTATGGTCACAGCCCCTAGCCCCTAACAGACTTGTCATTTTCTTTCTTTTCTTTTTATCTTATCTTATCGCGACAGTATCGACTATTGATCGCTCTAAATCATCACCTTGCTTATCTCTCATGGATGCAGGCTTACTTTCATTTCTTATTCGCGCCTCATGGGTGCCTCACTACTTTATTCATTTCTCTTAGGTGCCTCACCTGATGTGCACCGATCACATTCGTTTTTCATATGTTGCCACCACATCATGTTTACTGTATGTTCCCCTCATGTTCTGCCTTATGTTTTCCACTCGTATTTAATCTCCACGCCTCATGTGCGTCGCATGTTCTCCTATCTACCACAACATGTACATACAGTAGTTTAGTATATAAACCCCAAGTGCTAGGCTGGACGTCCTCCAGTCTAGTTCACTTGGTTTCTCCCCTTGAAGCCTTGCTTGACTCCCTCTCTTCCTCTCCTTCATTCTCCCTAGTTGCCAGTGGCCTGTAGACCCCTACAAGGGTTTTAAGGTTGTTTCAGAAGATGGGTTGGGAGTGGGATGGACATGATGTTTAACGGGGGAACTGGGGGAAGTCCTTTGGATTCCTGAGCTTATAAGCTCGAAGGAGGCTTTGCACATGTTTGAGGTTTCCCTCAGGTTCCCAGGTGTTCTCTGCTGTGGAGTATTCTTTCCAGAATACCAAGTACTGCCTTCGTACCTTGGTGCCATGGTGTGACAGAACCTTTTCTATTTCGTATTCCTCATCTCCATCTATTGTATCCAGCAGGGGTTCATATAATTGGGTCCATGCTCGGGAGTCTCCCGATAGGATGATAAGAGGGAAGCATGGAAGACATCGTGTATCTTCCAGGTGGGAGGAAGGCAGAGTCAGAAGGCAACAGGGGAAATTACTTTGCTTATCTTGAAGGGTCCTTCCCTTCTGGGAGCAAGCTTCTTGGATGGGTATCTGAGTCACAGGTTGCGCCCTTCTAACCACACTTTATTGCTGACCTTCCAGGGGTGGAACTTTGATGTGATCTGTTCCTTCATACTCTGCTGGGCCTTCTCATGCGCAGCTAGAGCTTCCAAACAGCTTTCCATTAGTTCCATAAAACAGGTTTCTAGGGCGGGAAGGAACATCTTTCCCATTGGTGGATAAGCCCTTGGCTTATATCTGAGGATAAGAGAAAATGGGGATTTCCCAGTGACAGAATGTACAGTGGCATTATGGGAAAATTCAGCCATTGGGAGGAGATCTGCCCATTTGTCAGGTCTTCCATCACAAAAGATGTGGAGATAAGTTTTGAGTTCTTGATTAACTCGTTCTGTTTCACCATTGGTCTAGGGATGGTATGCAGAAGAGAGGGCTAAGTCGTATTTTAATGGGCGGGAGAATTCCCTGGCAAAGGCAGAGGCAAACTGGGGGCCTCGATCAGATACAACAGTCATGGAGACCAAAATGAGTGAAGACTTGTTCAAAAAAGAGCTTGGCAACGCCTGTGGCATCTATAGTTTTGTGACAAGGGAGGATAATTACCCCCTTCATAAGGCCATGGTCGACCACGACCATGACAGAATCAAAACCCTGGGAAAGGGGAAGATCCATGATCAGATCAATGGACACCTGCTGGAAAGGCCATGTGGCCTCTCTGCAGAGTGGCATGAGAGAGGGTACTGTGGGATGGGTGTTCACTTTATGTGCTTGGCAGCGGGCACAACCGGTGATGAATCAGTGAATAAAGGTACCCATGCTGGGCCACCAATGGTCATGTGAGACCAAATTCTGGGTGCAGAATATGCCACCATGACCTCCTGCTTCACTCTCATGAAGGGATTGTACAAGGTCTGGCTGGGCCAACTCCGGAACATAGAGGCAATGGTGGAAATATAGCTTGCCATCCTCATAGAGCCAGTCAGTGGCAGCTGTTACAGTTACAGCCCCTGACCCCTAACAGACTTGTTGTTTTCTTTTCTTTCTTCTTTATCTTAT
>JBBPTL010000451.1:0-12660 GCA_038094095.1 Boletus putidus
CAGATCTCTTGTGTGCGCACTTGAGTCTGAGTTTCTCTTTCACTTTCACAAGTGTCTTCTGGCTACACTCTGAGTGCCAGCTTCAGACTAGGTTCTATGCGCATCAGCGTTATTTGTACCGTTCCACGTTACACAAAGCACGGATGATGCTCAACATCTCTTTATCTGCGATGGGGTAGTTCCGTTCTTGTGGAGACATACTGTGCGACATATAAGCAACAGGGTGCCACTTAGATTCTTTTTCTATAGATAGTACAGCGCCTGTTGTGAAATCCGAGGCATCGGTTTCTAGGCAGAATTGGCAATCGTTATCCGGGAATGCCAGGACAGGGGCAGTGGTAAAGCAGTGCTTAAGCATGTCAAACGCAACCTGCTGAGCTTCAAGCCATTCGAAGGTTTGATCTTTCTTCAATAGATCATTAAGGGGACGTGCGACCTTTGCATAGTCCTTGATAAACCTTCGGTAAAAATTGGCAAGACCTAAAAAGCTCCTAATGCCTTTAACGTTTCTTGGGGCTGGCCATTCTAAGATTGCCTGGACCTTTGTTTGATCCATTTTAATTCTGTCTTTTCCTATGATCATGCTGAGGAATTCGACTTCAGTGGCGCAGAAAACGCATTTTTCTGGCTTAACGAAGAGATTGTTCTCCTCTAGCCTTTTTAAGACTTCTTTCACGATCCGGTCATGTTCTATGGGGTCATCTGTTTTTGTGAATATCATTAGGTCGTCAATGTAGACAACCACCACATTGTCCATATCTGCAAAGATTTCATTCATCATCGCTTGGAACGTGGCCGGGGAATTGCATAAGCTGAAGTACATAACAAGGGGTTCGTAAGCACCCCTGAAATATATGAATGCGGCCTTCCATTCGTCACCATCTTTGATGTGAACATTATTGTATCCCCATCTGAGATCCATTTTTGTAAAGAGCTTGGCTCCTTTGAGTTTATTGACCAACTGTGCAATCAAGGGCAGTGGATAATTATTGCGAACCATATGTTCGTTTATGTAACGTGGAACGATACAAATAACGCTGACAAGCGTAGAACCTAGTCTGAAGCTGGCACTCAGAGTGTAGCCAGAGGACACTTTGGAAAGTGAAGGGAAACTCAGACTCAAGTGCGCACACAAGAGATCTGGAGAGAGACTAGATTGCTAGCACGAAGTGCATAGAACTAGCTGGAGATTACAAGTACAGAATACGACCCCTTTATATAGGGTTGAGAAGTGCGCACAGACCATGCGGCTGTGTATGGTACACGGACCAAGTGGATATATAAGGAGGAGCGGTGCTACCTGCGAGAAGTCTGGATCATAGCAAAGGAATGTTCTAGAAGAAGTCGAAGGGAATGCTGATGTAAGGTAAAATGATGTAAGCATAATACATAGGGGCTATCCCCCATGCAGTTGTAGTCCGAAGACTAAGTCCCAATCATAGACAAAAGAAATATCTGTAACAGTTTAGGTATCGGTAGTCCTGTACCATTCTCTTTCAGCCATCTTTCTTTGGCACGAAGAATACCGGGGACGTTTGCGGTGACTTAGATGGACGAATATAGCCTTTCTTCATTTGGTCATCGATGAATGCGGAAACTTCTTCCTGTTCAGTGGAGGAGAGGGGTATGATATGACCTTTTTTGAGCTTAAACGTGTCCTTCATATCAATTGCGTGGTCCCATGGTTTGCGGACCGGCATACGTTCAGATTCTTCTTTAGAGAATACCTTTAGATACTCATGGTATTCCTTTGGAACAAGTTCCTCAGGGGTTTTCTCGGTTTTAGTTGGCTCGTCAAGAGACCGGAGTATAGCATGCACAATATAAGTGTTATCTTCTTCTTCTTTTTCGAGGGTTCTGACAAATCCTGACTTGTCCTGCAGCACTCGGCAATGCATGGGACAGCGCGTAAGTTTTACATCACCCTTGATCCAATCAATGTCAGGGTTGTGGTGCTTTAGCCAAGAATATCCTAGGATGAATTAATTCTTCCCTAGGTAAGTAACTTCAGCGAGAACTCATTCGCGATGACCCTGGTACTCGACAATCAGTTCTGCGGCATGTGTAATATTTCCAGCGGAATTCTTAGTTCCGTCCACATTGAACACGGGAATAGAATTTCGTAATAGTTTAAGCAGGAGCTTAGTCTTTTCAGCCCATGCACAATCAATAAAGATTGCGTTTGCGCCACTATCTAGCAGCACTTCGGTTTTCGTAAAGTTTCGGCTCTGACTAGCAGGAGCCACTTGGATCGTCATAAGTATCTCCTGATTAGTGCGTATGCTTCGCACAAAAATGTCATCGGGGAAATCGTCTTCAATATTTTTATTTTGTGTAGAGGAATTAAGCACCGGTTTAATGTCCTGGCCGAGCCCTTTTGGGGACCCCTCTGATGGCAAATGAGATGAAAAGTGGTCGACTTCTGTGAGGTCGTCAACTGTGAGTAAAGAAAATCTATTTCCGCCCTCCAGGGAGCGTACCCCTTTCAGGCTCGGGCTTTTCCCAACTTTTTGTTCTCCGTGTCTTCAACATCACAGAAGAACGTGCGTGCTTCTTCAAAGGTCATACCGTGTACGGCAGCCCCCGCATCACGTCCTTTGCCCTTGACATCGGACTTCTCGGTGCTTTTTGTGTCATTCCAGGACGTTGCGGCAGGCTCTTCCTGAGAGGCACCACGGGCCTTGCGAGTGTTCCTTTTACACTCCTTTTTGTGGTTCCCACCCAGGAACTTGCAATCCAGGCAGGAGACCTTTGGCTTCTTGCAATCGCGGACCATATGGTCTCCTCCACAATTGAAGCATCCACGGTTGACCGCACTGATGTCCATAGCGTCAGGGTCTTTACGACTGTGGGATCCTTGGCCCCTTTGGGCAGTTCGTCCGATGATGAAATCAAGGGACTCTTGTGCTGACCCGACCCTGCGGATCTCGGCAAGATAGGAATGGATATTGTCCTTCCTTTTGCCTTCTTTTACAATTTGGGTGATGATGCCCTTTTTGGTGTTGGCTTCTAGGAGAGCCACTCCGTGAGATCCATCAACTTTGGCCTGTTCTTGCAGGCTCATCCATTTGACGATGAAATCGTCGACACTCTGATTTCCTTGTGAATACTGGGTCAGCTGATCGCATGCCCAGTCCTTCTGGTTGGTGGTCCGGAAAAGACCCTCAACATCATTTACTAATTGCGCCCAAGTGTAGGCATGGCCTTTGGCCAAATTGACCTGTGCGAAGGGGCCGGCCTTCGGTCCTTTGAGGCGGGAGGGGACAGATACAACTGCCTCATATGACCCAGTGGGTATGTAGGCCCTATTGACCTCTAACCACACAGCCATCTTAGCCCACCATTCTTCAAATTTGGCTTTTGACCCGTCGTAATCACCTGGGTCGTGGAAAATTTCTATTTTGGTGGAGCGACCTGGTGTAGGTCCGTTTCCACCTCCTGATGTACCAGCGCCTGCAGCTTGCAGCGTGGTTACTTCATTTGTGAGATTCTGGATCTCGACTTCTTTTACGCGAAGCTGGGTGCGTAGCCCTGTGATTTCTCCCATGAACATTTGAAATTCTTGTAACACCACATTTAATTTGTCCCCTGAGGACATGTGGTGATCCCCGATCGTGTCGATCAAGGCTTGCAACATTTCGATAGAAAGATATTAAATTGGTAAATCTAGTACTTGTAATGTTTACGCTTTTGAGGGCATAGGACTTTCAACATATAAATGTGGTTGGGGTTTTCTTCACCGCCACGTAATCTCCTGATTGTACATAATTTCTTGACCAGCCTTCTCTGCACCGGCTGTGGTTCCGTGATCTCAAGATCTGGACTTTCGCTTCTTTCCCTCTTTG
Source organism: Boletus putidus (assembly GCA_038094095.1). Classification (NCBI taxonomy): domain Eukaryota; kingdom Fungi; phylum Basidiomycota; class Agaricomycetes; order Boletales; family Boletaceae; genus Boletus; species Boletus putidus. Next base: position 3,846 of record JBBPTL010000451.1, read on the forward strand.
GGATCCTTACTACTATGGGGGAACCTTCTTGTTTAATGACGCATTCTGGTGAGATGCTGTCATGTGCCGAATTGAAATGTACGGTGACGGGTTGGGGATTGGGGTTGATGAATGTATCGGGCCCCGGTGTTGTGTCCTTGGGATCTGCCTCTTCCTCGCTCAACGAGGGGGTAGACTCCAAAAAGTCCGCTAAGTCGTTGAAGGTGCTGGGGCCTCCCAACCTTAATGCATACGCGATTATCTGGCTCTCTTCTGGAGTGAGATACGGTGATCTGTGTTGCACGAACCAAAGCCCGAGCGGATTTAAGTCCTGCTCTAAGTAGTCTAGAAAGCATGTGGCAGGCGATGGTGATGGTGATACCGATGTTGCTAGTAGTAATGTGGGGCTGTCCACTCCCTCAGCCTCAGAGCGTTCCGGACTCTGGGTTTCTCTTACGTCCTCAGTTACGTCAGTGCTTCCCTAATCGTTAGTAAGGAAGGGGAGAAGGGATTGGTGGAAGTTGATCGGCACTAGCTATACGTAAGCGTGGGCGCGATCCTTGCACAGAGTACGCACTTGTTGTGTCAAGCTGAAAGTGTCCCTATGGTAGATGTGGGGTGTAGGTAAGTAGAGTCTAGTTCAAGTGAAACAACCTTAAAACCCTAAGGGGGTCTACAGGCCACAAAAATAGAGGATGAGTGAGAGAAGAGGAGGAGTGAGTCAAGCAAGGCTTCAAGGGAAGAAACCAAGTGAACTAGACTGGAGGACATCCAGCCTAGCACTTGGGGTTTATATCCTAAACTACTGTATGTACATGTTGTGGTACATAGGGGAACATGTGACGCGCATGAGGCGCGGAGATTAAATACGAATGGAAAACATAAGGTGAGACATGAGGGAAACATATGGTAAACATGCATGAAACATGATGCGGTGGCAGCATATGAAAAGGGAGTGTGATGGGTGCTCAATAGGTGAGGCACCTAAGAGAAATGAAATAGTGAGGCGTCCATGAGGCATGAATAAGAAATGAAAAGGAGCCTGTGTCCATGAGGGACAAGCAAGGCTAGGATCTAGAGCGATCAGTAGTCGATACTGTCGCGATAAGATAAGATAAAGAAAAATGAAAGAGAAAGGACAAGTTCGTTAGGGGCTAGGGGCCGTAACTGTAACACACTGCCACCCTCAAACAGGCTCTCACAGAAGCTCGTACCAGCACCCTAGACCTTCTATTCGAGGAAGGGTTTGGGCGTATCGTTGACGAGATCGTGCCAGGCATGGTCCTCCATATCCTCTGCCCCATCCTTCTCAGTCTGTCCACTGTCCAACGCTCCATTTATTTCTCGCAGACCCCCGTCCGAAACCCTGTGGCACTACCACTACCACCACCACCAGTATACCCACCAGTTGATGTCTCCCCCGTGCCTACACCAGTCCCTGCCCCCATGGTGAACTCCCCACCATATGCACCTCAACCACTCTCGCCTACTCCCCCCACAGTCATTGAAACAACCTTAAAACCCTAATAGGGGTCTACAGGCCACTTGTTCTAGGAGGATGAGAGAGATAAGAGAAAGAGGAGTCAAGCAAGGGATTCAAGGGAAATACCCAAGTGAACTAGACTGGAGGATGTCCAGCCTAGCACTTGGGGTTTATATACTATAGTACTGTATGTACATGTTTGTGTACATAGGGGAAACATGATGTGCGCATAAGGCACAGTAATTAAATATGAGTGTGAAAGGCATGGTGATCAGTGAGGGAAACATGAGGAAAACATATGAGTAACATGAGGATATAAAATGAATGTGATTGGTGCACATCAGGTGAGGCACCTAAGAGAAATAAATGAAAGCGGTGAAGCGTCCATGAGGCGCAAATAAGAAATGAAAGTAAGCCTGCATCCATGAGGGATAAGCAAGGCGATGATCTAGAGCGATCAGTAGTTGATACTGTCGCGATAAGATAAGATAAAAAGAAATGAAAGAAAAAGACAAGTCCATTAGGGGCTAGGGGCCGTAACCGTAATGGTTGTAGCCAGCCCAGCCCCTACCACCTCCTCCCTTGAGTCCTTTCAGACCAGCCTCGACAAATCCACCCCCGGAATCAGACAACAACCTCAGGTTGCTCGTCGAGGCGACCGTTTTCAGGCTTGCGGAACTAGAATGCGACAGACCCTCCTGAAGGTGGGAGGAATTCCTTGCACAGTATCGCTGACTGCCATGGGACAAAGAGTAGCAGAGGCATTGTCTAGGGGAGGTACCCCTGCGTTGAACACTCCCACTTGCCCCATTACTCCTGCCATTTGTAACGTGAAACGATACAAATAACGCTGACGTGCGTAGAACCTAGTCTGAAGCTGGCACTCAGAGTGTAGCCAGAGGACACTTTGGAAGTGAAGGGAAACTCAGACTCAAGTGCGCACACAAGAGATCTGGAAAGAGACTAGATTACTAGCACGAAGTGCGTAGAACTAGCTGGGGAATACATGTACAGAATACTACCCTTTATATAGGGTTGGGAATAGTGCACAGACCATGCAGCTGTGTTATCATACATGGACCATGTGGATATATAAGGAGAAGCGGCGCTACCCGCGAGAAGTCTGGATCACAGCAAGTGGAACGTTCTAGAAGTTTGAAGGGAATGCTGATGTAATGTAAGATGATGTAAGCATAATGATACATAGGGGCTATCCCCCATGCAGCTGTAGTCCGAAGACCAGGTCCCAGTCGTAGTGAAAAGAGGAAAAAGAAATATCCGTAACATTACCCCCCTCATATGGTTGAGGCACTGACTCAACTTGACCTATCTCCCTCGTTCCCCTCATAGTCATAGGCATCCTCAGGATCGTAATCTCTGAAGTTGCAGTTGGCAAGTACGTGGCCAAGGCCTCCGCAAAGTCCACACTGCCTCGCAGGGCAGTTGGCTGAGGCGTGTCCAGGGGCGGTAGTCCGGCACCATGGACATATAAATTCTGGGCAATTCCGTCGGGTGTGTTCGAGTGAGCGGCACTCCACACAGCGGAGTGCAGGAGCCCGAAAGGGCTGAGGTTCGGGGGTGCGGTCATCGATGAGGATGGGGTTTTGTAAGGTTCCACGAGGAGAGGGAACGGTGTATGGTGGGGGTGCGACGGCGGGGGTGACCGGACGAGTGGGAGCATTGAGTGTGGGGGTTCCTCCCCTGGATAAGGCCTCGGCTACCCGTCGTCCCATGGCGGTGAGAGACACCGTGCAAGGAATACCCCCTACCTCTAGGAGGGTCTGTCTCGTTCGAGCTCCGTGAGCTGGAAAATGGCTGCCTCAACGAGCAGTCTGAGGCTGCTGCCTGATCCCGGGGGTGGGCTTGTTGAGGCTGGTCCGAAAGGACTCCAGGGAGGACATGGTGGGGGCGGGGCTGGCGACGAGCGTGGGAGGAGTGGGAGAGATGGGGCAGGGTTGGTAGCGTGGAGAGTTTACCACTGGGGCAGGGACTGGCGTGGGCGCGGGGGAGTCATCGGCAGGAGGGTATACTGGCGGGGGTGGTGGTGCTAACGCCACAGGGTTGCGAACAGGGGTCTGAGAGAAATAGATGGACCACTGGACGGTCGATAAACTGAGGAGAATGGGGCGGAGGATATGGAGAACCGTGCCTGGCACGATCTCATAAACTATCCTACCGAACCCTTCTTCGAAGAGAAGGTCCAGGGTCATGGTGCAAGCTTCTGAGAGGGCTCGCTCAAGGGTGGTGGTATAGACTGGGGGTAGCCCATCTGGGCAAAGCATTGTATGGATGTTGCGTGCTAAGGCGTAACTGCGATAGAGGCACGCAAGGTGCCGGAGAGTAGGGTTATTGATGAATGCAGGGATGCGCTCGATGGACAGGGTGGCGACGGGGTTTTCAAGAATGGTCACAAAGAGGACACGGCGGGCAAAAGAAGGAAGACGGACGGAGCGAATGGGGATGTCTGGGGCTCTGGCAGCGGCGGGGGCAGGGTTGGTAGTGGGGATGGACATGGTGGTTTAGTGGGGGAACTGAGGAAAGTCTTTGGAATTTCTGAGCTTATAAGCCCTGAGAAGATTTTGCGCGTGTTTGAGGTTCCCCTCAGGTTCCCAGGTATTTTCTGCTGTGGAGTACCCTTTCCAGGATACCAAGTACTGCCTTTGTGCCTTTGTGCCACGGTGTGACAGAATCTTCTCTATTTCGTATTCTTCATCTCTGTCTATTGCATCCGGCGGAGGGTTTGTATAATTAGGTCCGTGTTCGGGAGTCTCCCAATAGGATGATAACAGAGAAGCGTGGAAGACGTCGTGGATTTTCCATGTGGGGGGAAGGCGGAGGCGGAAAGCGACAGGGGAGATGACTTTGCTTATCTTGAAGGGTCCTTCCCTTCTAGGGGCAAGCTTCTTTGACGGGTATCTGAGTCTCAGGTTGCGCCCTTCTAGCCACACCTTATCTCCGACCTTCCAGGGACGGAATTTTGATGTGATTCGTTCTTTCATGCTCTGCTGGGCTTTCTCATGTGCAGCCAGGGCTTCTGAACGGCTTTCTGTGAGTTCCGTGAGACGGGTTTCGAGGGCGGGGAGGAAAGTCTTTCCCATTGGTGGATAAGCTCTCGGCACATATCCGAGGATCAGGGAGAACGGGGATTTTCCTGTGACGGAATGGACGGTGGCGTTATGGAAAAATTCGGCCATCGGGAGGAGATCTGCCCATTTATCGGGTCTTCCATCACAGAAGATGCGGAGGTAAGTTTCGAGTTCTTGATTAACTCGTTCTGTTTCGCCATTGGTCTGAGGATGGTATGTGGAGGAGAGGGCGAGGTCGTATTTTAGGAGACGGGATAGTTCTCTGGCGAAGGCAGAGGCGAACTGTGGGCCTCGATCCGAGATGCAGCGGTCATGGAGACCGAAACGAGTGAAAACTCATTCAAAAAAGAGTTTGGCTACGCCCGCGGTGTCTATTGTTTTGTGACATGGGAGGATAATTACCCCCTTCATAAGCCCATGGTCGACCACAACCATGACGGAATCAAAACCCTGGGAAACGGGGAGGTCCATAATTAAATCAACGGATACCTGCTGAAAGGGGCGGGTGGCCTCGCTGCGGAGTGGCGTGAGAGAGGGTATCATGGGGTGGGTATTTACTTTGTTCGCTTGGCAGCAGGCACAACCGGTGACGAAATGGCGAATAAAGGTACCCATGCTGGGCCACCAATGGTTGCGCGAGACCAAGTTCTGGGTGCGGAAAATGCCACCGTGACCGCCCACCTCGCTCTCATGGAGGGATCGCACAAGATCCGACCAGCCAGCTCGGGGACATAGAGACGATGGCGGAAATACAGCTTGCCATCCTCGTATAGCCAGTCGGCGGCGGCAGCCCGAGGAAAGCCTGGGGTGTTGTCATACAGGGCTTCTAAAGCGTGCTGCATGATAGGATCAGTGGAAGAGGAGACAGCCATCTTGGAGGCGAGGGCGACGTCGAGAGCGCGAACAAAGAGGTGGTCAGGGAGGAGCGTGGTGGCAGTGTTATCGTTAGAGGTGTCTACCTTGTCACGACGAGAGAGCGCATCGGCGGGGCCCATTTGGGTGCCAGGGACATTGTGATAGTGCAGGTCGAAATCCTGCAGAAACATCGCCCATCGAGCTTGGCGACGGGAGAGTTTTTGGGGTTGGCGGAAGTACGTCAAGTTTTTGTGGTCAGTGATGACCGTTACAGGGTGGCCAGTGCCACGGAGATAATGACGCCACTCCTCAAGGGCGTGTATGACAGCGAGCAACTCACAATCATAGATATCATAGTTGCGTTCAGCGGAGGAAAGAGTTTTGGATAAATAGGCACACAGATGGAGATTTCCGTTGCCATCGTTCTGCATTAACACTGCTCCAGTGGCAGTGAGGGAGGCGTCAGTCATGACGGTGAAGGGTTTGGTGGCGTTGGGCATTGCAAGCACCAGTTGTTGCAGGAAAGAGGACTTGATTTTCTGAAATGCTTGTTCACAGGTGGGGGTCCAATCCCATTTAGCTCCTTTCTTCGTGAGATCGTGGAGCGGACGGGCAATCGCAGAGAAGTTCATAATGAATCTGTGATAAAAGTTGCAGAAACTGATAAACGATCGGACTGCTTTCACACTAGTGGGGGAGTTCCATTCCTCGATGGCGTGGAGTTTGGTGGGGTCCATCTTGACCTGTCCTTCTTTGACGACCATGCCTAGATATTCTACTTCAGCAGTGTTGAAGGAACATTTCTCGAGCTTTAAGAAAAGTTTGTGCTCGCGGAGTCGCTCCAGGACTTGTCGAGTTCGTTCTTCGTGAACGGTGGCGTCTTTAGAATGAATAAGGAGGTCGTCCATATAGATGACGAGCCATCCTTCAGCCATGAGGTCTCCGAAGATGTGATCCATGAGAGCCTGGAACATGGCGGGAGAGTTGCAGAGCCCAAAGAACATAACCGTTGGCTCAAATAATCCGAACGGCGTGATGAACGCAGCCTTCCATCGATCATTTGGTTTGATCAAGACGTTATTATAGCCCCATTGGATGTCCATCTTGGTAAAAACAGACGATCCCTTGAGGTGATCCACAAGGTCTGAAATGAGGGGAAGGGGATAGGCATTTTTTACCGTATGGGAATTGAGGTAATGGTAGTCCTGACAGGGGCAAAGGGATCCATCTTTCTTTGGTAGAGAAAAGAACGGGGCAGCTTGTGGGGACTTTGATGGAGTGATCTTCCCTGAAGCAAGATGTTCATTGACGAACGCTTTGCATGCCTCAGCTTCCTTAGGATTCAGGGGGTAAGCCTTAGCGACTTTTGGTGTAAAGTCTTTGTTGAGGTCGATGGCGTGATCAAAATTTCGTAAAGGGGGAAGTTCATTGATTGTCTTTTTCTCGAAGACGTCGGCAAAGTCCTTGTAAGCGTCAGGTAGTACTACCTTGGGCTTTTCTTCTTTCATAGCAAGGTTGGTGGAGAGAGTGGTGCGGCGTATGGGATATGCGTTCTGAGCGCTTCGCTCTACGTGTTTCTTCCAGAGGCGAGCTGTCTTGGCGTCTGGGTCTAGATCTAGATATCGCACCAGGTATCTCTGGGCAAGACTTCGAGGGGAGTCGTGGCGGGGTTTCTTCGGTTGATTTGGGATTTCTACTTTCCCAGTAGACCAGTTGATGATGGGGTTGGCTTCACGAAGCCAGGGGAGTCCTAGGATGATGTTCTCTTTCCCACAGTTGAGGACAAGAAAATCTCGTTTTTCTTCGATCTCGCCAATGCGGACGAATAGAGTAGTTTTGTGGTGTATAACGCCTCCTTGATTGGTCATTCCGTCCACATTTTGGGCTTTCAACGGTTTCTGGAGTCGCTCCATCGGGAGTCTCCTTCGTTTGACCAGGTCTCAGTCAATGAAACAACCTGTGGCGCCGCTGTCAATTAGTGCAGTGACGTCGACAACTTGTGCATTCTCCCGCACGTATAAATACAAAGGGATTTGAATTGATTGCGCTTTTCTATCGGATATGAATACAGGAGCAATGATCTGAGGAGGAGAAGGCGTCGAAACTTCCCTCCTTTCTAAAAATCCTTTGGCCATTCTTCGGCCACTTCCGTTGCTGCAACGGTTTCTTTATCTGCCTCATCTTCTTCAAAGCAGGCTTTCAAAACCTTGAGTACCTCCTCCTGAGGTATGTTTCTCTTTCTCAGCTCGTCAACGTATTGGCCCATGAGGGAGGGTTTGGGAGTTGCTGGAGCGGGAGTATATGCGGCCCTTATTCTCTGCGGATTGTGAGGCGGGCGGGAAGGTGCGGACGATCCTGGTCGACGGGGGTGGTTGGAAGAGTGGCAGCCTACTTGGTGACATACAAAGCACTTATTGTCTTTCATGTAAGCGGCACGCTGTACCGGGGTGAGGTGGACTGCGTCAACGTCCATCGCATTTGGGTCTCATCGAGGGCGGGAGGACCCTTGGTTAAAAGGGATAAAGGCCCTTCCGGCCGAGAGATCGTCGATGCGACGAAGTTGGGAATGGAATTGAGATGATTTCTCAATCCATCCTTGGAGAGTGGTGGGTACGGTTTCGACGGATAGGACCATTCGGGAGATACGGGGGTGGAGTCCCTTGATGAACCATTCAATCAGAGCATTCTGATCAGCGATCTTGGTTTTTGCGGCTAGGAGCTGGAATTCCGAGACATAATTCTCGAATCCCTCCTTCCGGTTCCTAAAGTCCTGCCTGAGATTTCCCATCTCGATACGGGCTCAGGCTGACACGTCATAAGGTATAAATGCCTGTCGGAACGCGTCGAGGAACTTTGTAAATGTCTTATCTTCTTCTGGGATGGCTTCATCTGCTATTTTGATATACCATCCTTCAGTGAAGTCCTGTCCACATCCTTTACTCATCTTGTTGAGGCACGTGAGGATCTTGGCAAGCTCATTATAATGAGCGCTGTTCATTGTAAAGTAGGCCGTCATGGCCAGCATCCATCGGCTAGCATCGTTTGCCTCGCCAGAAAAGTCATCAGGTAGACCAGCCTTGATCTCGGCTGTGCGGGTTGCCATATCAGAATCGTCGTCACCGGATAAGGTGATGTCTTCATCTAGGGGTGGGAGGATGGTAGGAACGGTCCTTGGGGTAGGAGCGTTTGAGAGATATTCAGATGGCGTGGGAGACGGGGAGCGGGACGGTACGCGGAATTGGTGACGGCGTGAAATGATGGGCAGAGGGGAGCGGCTTTACTGCATAATAGCAGAAGCAAGAGTAGAGCTAGTTCTTTTGTAACGTGGAACGATACAAATAACGCTGACGCGCGTAGAACCTAGTCTGAAGCTGGCACTCAGAGTGTAGCCAGAGGACACTTTGGAAGTGAA